>JAZKJV010004985.1:0-257500 GCA_037367405.1 Ottelia alismoides | reverse complement strand
ACAAAACTATGTATCATTATACAAACATTAAAACTGTACATTATAATATAAAATTATATGTGTATTCTACTAAAGTCATCCTGTTTTATACAAAAAAGGACCTGGCCTTCCTGAGCTTAGGAAGGACTGCGTCCTATTTGAAAGAAATCCTATATATATATATATATATGGGTTAAATGGGATGCATTTTCGAAATGTTTTTTTTATTTTTTTTGAAAAATATCACATGTATATTCATCTATGTATCCTTCATATATGTCATTCGAATTTTTGTCAAAAACAAAGACTCCTATGCCCTCCATCTAGAAAGGTCGATTACAATGATGTTTAAAACCGTTAAAATTATATATTCTAGATGGATGGTATATGAGTATCTGTTTTCTGACGAAATTCAATTGACATATAGGAGGGAATATATAGATGAATATACATGATAATATTTTACAAAAAATAAAAAATACGAAAATTAGGGCAGGACAACCCCATTTTCCCCACACACAGACATATGAAGTTGGGAGCTTGCACCAAGGTGCATGTAGCCTTACCTGCACCAGTGCCATAAAAAGTCTGTATTTTTTATTTTTTTGAAATGAAATCATGTGGCAATTTAAATCACCATATATCACCACATTGTTATTAAAAAATTCAACTTAATTCGCGACTCCTAAGCCATCCGTCAGGACTGCAAAATTTTAACGGTATCAGAATTGCTGATAATTAGCCGTTTAGATGACATGCTAGGAATTCTGTTTACACGAAATTTGAAACACGTATTCCACTAATAATTCTAAGTAGATCCTCCAAGGTTTCGTTTCAAAAGAATAGGTGTTTATGGCACCAGTGCATGTAAGGTTACATGTACCTTGGTGCAAGTTCTCCAATCTCTACACACACACACACACAGAAGGTCCTTCTAATGAGGTGGGCCTTTCCTGAAATCAAAAAGGCCATTACCAAATTTGTAAAAGTGTGTAATAATTTTTGTAAAATACAAACTGGACATTCTATATAATGATGATCATATTGTTTTGTAAATATAATATCCGTATTGTAACTAAATTTTTCAATATAATAATATTTTCTTAAATATTCTGTGATGTACATATTATGTTGACATTTATTATTAAATTTATGGAGTTAGAAATTATAAAATAAAGAGGAAAAATACCTAGGTTGATGTGATTTTTCCATGCATCCAGGAAAGATCCATGTTATTGGAAGTTTCTCTGATATATATATATATATATATATATATATATATAGGGGGCAGGGAGCCTGCACCCTGGGGGTGTAGGAAACTCCCTGCACCCACCCCATTTTTTGGCTATTTTTTTTATTTTTTTTGAATTAAAAGTTGGGGGATTTACTTAATATGTTAAGGAGAATATGTGTTTCAAGTTTTCATGCAAAAAAAGCATTCCTAACACGTTCATCTAGACATGGTCGATTTCAGCAATTATGAGACCGTTAAAATTTGTTAGTCTTGATGGAGATGATAGAAGTCTCGAATTAAGTTGAATTTGGAATGACAACATGGTGATACATGGTGATCTAAATATCCCAAAGTTTCATTTTAAAAAAATTAAAAAATAATAAAAAATTAAGCCGAATGTAGGAAGTTACCTGCACCCGCCGAGGTAGGCTCCTTTTTCCCATATATATATATATATATGAGAGAGAGAGAGAGAGAGAGAGAAGGGAGGTTGTTCTGTGTAACAACCAAGTTGGTCGTTACACGGAGCAGTTTTTCCTATTTTTTATTTTTTTTCAAAAATTTCACCATGTATACTCATCTATATATCCTTCATCCATGTCATTTGAATTTCTTAAGAAACAGAGACTCCTATGTCCTTCATCTAGAATATGTAATTTTAACGGTCTGCTGTAATCGACCTGTTGTAGATGGAGGGCATATGAGTCTATATTTCTCACGAAATTTGAATGACATGTAGGAGGGGTATATATATATATGAATATACATGGTGAAGTTTTTGAAAAAAATAAAAAAATAGAGGAAACTGCTCAGTGTAACAACCAACTTGGCCGTTTCACAGAACAACCTCCCCGACCTCTCTCTCTCTCTATAAGTGTGTGTGTGAGTAAAGAGAGCCCACTTCATCGAGTATGTAACATTACCTACTTCACATCTATTTTGATCTATTTTTTAATTTTTTTAAAAAATACAACTATAGATTTTTCATAAATATATCTTTATAATATGCCAATATAATTTAGTCAGAAATGAAAACCTCTAGACCTTCCAGCAAGAGCAGATCAATTACATCAATTCCAGATTCGTTGAAATTAGACACATTGTGGGGACACGAGAGGAGTTGGATATTGGTGGAACAGCTGTGGAGGATCTTCACGTGCCATTCATTACCCACTACCATGATGTAATAGAGCCTCCTACAGTCAACAGAGGGTGTGGTGGAGGTGTTGTAGTTGGTAATCGGAGCTCCATTATCTACTAGTGCGTCATGTCGAGCTCCCGTTCTGTGCTTCATCAATAATGGAAATATACGTACTCTTCTTTTAAAAACTGCTACAATGTTTCTACTGTTCAGTACTGCATATATGACCCTCTATGTAAAATATTTATATAATGATCCAAAGAGATATTTGTATTACATATATGTCCCTTCTCAAGACGGCTCTACGTAGATGATCATCTCAATAGTTGCCATGCCTGCATGTCCTTCGGAATAGTACTATTTATCCATTGAATATCCAAGATATATTATCTAAATGAACAAAATGCTTAATGCCCAATTTAAATTAAAAAATGTTTTTTTAGAAATAAAATCCAACGTATGTTGAGTATCATATTATACTTTAATTAGTTGATACTTAGATATGTGTGCATATATTTATTAATTGAAAACATGTCATTTAATGTGCATATTGTTTACTAATGGAAATTAGAAATTTATATATTTTTATGAATTAAATATGAATTTCTACGTGTAATGTTCATGAAATATATTTTATCATGTTAACCTATAAATTTTTGCCAGTACACAACTTAAAACATCTTCATATCTACCCCGAGACCCTGTAACATACTAGCTTTTACACCATCATCGTTTCAGTTAACTTCTGTATAATGAGTTAACCTTAGCCGAATCCATTTAAAATACTCATATTTATCCTTACAACATACAAAATTGTCAATAACATGGCTCACTTCCTCTCCATCCACCTTCTCGTGCCACCACCACGTTCTCGTGCCATCTCTCCTTGTTTCCTCTCCTGTTACCACAATCACCTCACACCATCTCCTCCTTCGTCGTAGCTACCGCCTAAATCCACTAGTTCCACCATCAACCATTCCTAAACATGGCTCCTTACCCTTCTCCTCCGCATCTCGCTCCTCCTCCTCCTCTCAACCTAAGACTCCATCAATGTCACCTCCCTCCTCTTTACCATCCTTCTTGTCTTCCTCAGTCGCAACAACCTACCCTTTCCTTCCCTTGCTACCACTAGTCCCTTGCTCCCTCTCAAAAGAAATATCACCTCCTCACCCTTCGACATGACCACTTCTCCCAGAGTGGCAACTCTATGGCGATAGTACCACCTACATCAAGACCAAATAGTTCCTCAATACCCAAAAACCTATAAGCTCATATTCGTCGACCAGATCACAATCATGCCAAGTCGAACCGGTTCTTAATTAGACCACCCACAAACACATGATAATCATCTGGCACTCTCAATCCTCCGATCTTATTATATCGTCAATGAATGACAATACATAAGTCTATTCTACTCGACCCACTTCGTTTGCAAGTCTACCAATGCTGAGAAGGAGTCTTAAACAATGGTCGATCAAGAAGAGTAGAAATCTAGATACTCTTCTTCTTCTCTCACGACATCACCTCTGAGGAGGAGAGCATCGAAAAGAGCTAAGTCTGAAAGGCAGATTTCTCCTCCTCCTCCTCCTCCATCTCTGTCACGAGGTATGCTTGTGGAAGGAATAGGAAGAAGAAGAAGAAGGGAGGGGGGAGGGTTGTGGTAGATGAGAAGTAATGATAGACGGAGAGGCAAGATCTACCGTTAGATTTCATATGGTTTAGTTAGTTCAAGATTAAGTCAATGAATTAACTTAAAAAGAGTTAACTTGGTGACATGGATTGTGGTGTAAGATGGAGCAAGTTTGAAAGGGTCATGGAGTAAATGTGAGGTTTACATGGATTATCGTGTAATTGCAAAAGTTAAGAGGGATCATGTTGTAAAAGTCCCATAAAAAATGTGTAGTACCGCAAATTGAAAGGTTCATTCTTTTTCCGATCAATAGAACATGAATTCAATGACGAAGACTATAACTACAACAAAATGAGTACTAGTGAGGTATATTTTAAAACCAACTGTCCATTGTGAAATATATAATGACGAATACTATATGCTAGGGAATGATTCTTTATACATGAAATTAATTATTAATATCGTAATCATGATATTTTAATAGCAATGGTTTTACAGAGATTGTTGTCTATTGTCCTTGCCATCGAAATTTACAAATATAATTTATATGAACTGTCACTATTGATATAGCAACAAATATGTAATTTATCACTAATTCCAATTATAAAAAATCATCTTTATAATTTTAAAAAATAGAGGATATAAAAACTGATTCTAAAATATGCATCACCATAACCCCAGTTTGTTGCAGCTTACCAACTCGGTTGTCACTACTGTTCTACTGATCTCTTCTTATATGAAGGAGTATTATATTAAATTCATATATAAGAAATGTATGTATAGTTGTTGCTACAATGTCTACTCCACGAAAAATTGTTTATAGATGGCCCTTAGTTTACTTGAATATATTTCAAACATATTTCTTAATGTGTAGATGCAATCTCAAAGGATGCTAAAGGTTAGAAGATCTTTAGCTCTTGTATCATTGTTTGTAGATCTCGATAATATCATGTCACCCTTGATGCCGGCGTAGTGGAGCTATCATCACCAATGTTATTGAAAGCGTACCGACTCGGTTAATCGAATTTGACGATTCGGATCAAATTGATGAAATTTTGATTCAACTACCAGTACAACCAACTATTTGCAATTTGACTTATCCCCTTTCAATCGAAATCAAACCGTTCAATCATAATTCAAATTTGAATTTATATGAAAATAACTACTATGTGATGAGTGTTGAACTCATGACATCTGGCTACCCATTACAAAGTACCAATCAAATACTGCGCCTCAACTTTTTGAGGGCTTGAATAATGAATTTAGTTAACATATTTATATTCTAAAGTATTTAGTTCAAATATCATTTATATTTATATGAATAACATTTAATGTTGCATATTCAAGAAAATATTTTATGTATAAAGTAAGATATTTACATTATTTGTTTAATTTATATTCATTTTAAGAGTGTTTGAGCGTGTATTTTATACATATTTCAATTCATTTCGATTTCGTTACACAATTCAAACATTTTTTCTTTACTGGTCCAATTTTAAAAAATAATGGCATCATCATCCAATTCAATTGTACGAGTTTGGTTCAATGATCCAACCAATTCAACATTTTTTGATGAAATTTCCGATTCGATTTAAAAAAATATTGATCATTACAAAGTATCCAATCAATGAGGAGGAACCATGCATGAACGAGGTCACGATACATAGAGCCGAATTAATCTGATGCCAAATGGTTGGTATTGAAGTTGGCATAGGCTGGATATTAACTACATCTAGTTATGGTTTTGTTCGTTGACAAAGACAAGTTGACGAATATATAAAATTATTTCCCTGATCCTCGAGATATATGTGAGAATCACGTGCGCGCATATATATATGGGTTAAATGGGATTGTCCCCTCGGGGGAGCTAACTTAGCTTTCCCTGCCCATTTCGTCCCGTTTTTTATTTTTTTTGAAATTTTCTTCCGTGGAATTTCATCACTATATCCCTATATTATGTCATTAAAATTTCGTGCGAAACAGAGACTCCTACGGCCTTCATCCAGACAATCATTTTTTAACGGTAACATGATTTTTTAAATCGACCACGTCTGGATGGAGGTCGTAGGAGTCTTTGTTTCGCATGAAATTTGAAAGACACAATGTAGGGATTTAATAATGAATTTACACGATTTTAGATTTCAAAAAAAAATAAAAAAATATGTGAAAAAAGGGGTGGGGGAGCTAACTTAGCTCTCCCTAGGGGGCATACACATTTTTCCCTATATATATATATGTATGTATGTATGTATATATATAAAGGAAAATGTGTATGTCTCTTGAGGGGAGCTAGCTTAGTTCCTCCCGTCTCATTTTCATGTATTTTTTTAAAATAAAAATCATGTAAATTCATTATTAAATCCCCATATTATGTCATTAAAATTTCATGCAAAACAGATACTCCTACGGCCTCCATCTAGACGGGGTCGATTTAAAAAATCCGATGACCTTTAAAAAATGACTGTATGGATGGAAGCCTTAGGAGTCTCTGTTTCACACGAAATTTGAATGACATAATATAGAGATATAGTGATGAATATTCACGGAAGAAATTTTCAAAAAAAAAATAAAAATAAAAACGAGGCAGGGGGAGCTAAGTTAGCCCCCCTAAAGGGCAGCCCCATTTTCCCCACATATATATGTAGGGGTTGATGGGGATGCCCCCATGTCTGCCACGCCCCATTTTTTGTCATTTTATTATTTTTTTTGAAAATATCACCATGTATATTCATCCATAATCCCTTTTATATGTCATTCGAATTTCGTCAGAAACGGAGACTCCTTCGGCCTCCATCTAGATAGAGTCGATTTAAAAAATACTGTGACCATTAAAAAAATAATTGTCTGGATAGAGGTCGTATCTATTTCTGACGAAATTCGAATGTCATATAGGAGGGATATATGAATTAAGATACATGGTAATATTTTTCCAAAAATAAAAAATTTGTGAAAAATGAGGAGGGGGCAGCCAAGAGGGAGCAACCCCATTCTCTCTCTCTCTATATTGGATATCTTTCAAATGGGACGAGGTCCTTCCATCGGTAGGAAAGACCAATGATCCCATTCATTCATAATTAATTGGATGTTATTAAAAAGAGTATGTTAATAGTATTATTTTATTAATCAAAAATCCATTTTGGTCATCATTCATTATCTAAATATATTATGCAACCATCTAAAATATCCCCTCCTTAATTACCCTCTCCTAATTTACCACTAATGTTGCCTATCTCTCTCCTAATTTGCCATTCATGTCACCAAAGAGCTCCATTCTCTTCAATTCATTTGTTTGTAATTGTTGAGAGAGAGAGAGACACACACATAGAGAGAGATGGAGACGGTCTGTGTGACCGATGACGCTGACTTTATCGGCTCTATCCTCGTCTGCCTCCTCATCTCCCACGGCTACACCGTCCACGCCACTGTCAAGGACATCGATATCCTCACATAAGGCATTCTCGCACATATATTTCCCATCCCACCTCACGTAGTGGTGACGTCATCCATCTCTACGATCATCTCGAGCCTCGCATGGCCGACATATGTCGTCAAGGGTGTGGGTTGTTGGACAGATGTCGAGTATTGCTATCAGAATGAGATGATGCCATTTTGGTGTCCGTTCAAATTCAGATTGCGAATTACACCGATTTTTTATGTTATATGATTCAAGATTGATAGGGATCTCCGGTTGCTGCAACTTGTTTAGACAGATGCGGATAAGGATATGCAGTAGGATTTATATATATTAGTGAGCATTGTATATCCTGCACTGTTGATCGCATCGGCGACCTCGAGGTCTGGCGTAAATCGGTTCGTTCGTATTAGCTTTTATGGATTGTCTGATCGTGGTGCGAAGTTGACAAAGTCATGTGCGGCCTCATTGGAAGGTTCTTCACGCAGACGCCAACGACAACGTGTCGGTCCGACCTGGATGGTGGGGGATCTGTCCAAGGACTACGCGGATGAAGAACAATTCGCAGTTTGATACAATATTGATGTGTACTATACAATATTGATGTGTATTACACAATTATGATATGTATTATACATATTTGTTATGTATTTTTACATTTCAAATAGTTGCGAATGAAAAATATAATATTTTTATATATCTGGTATATTTGATGTGCATTATACATTTTGGATGTGTATTGTATATTTTAGATGTGTATTATACATATTTGCTTTGTATTTAATCATCAAATAAGTGTAAATTAGTACCGCATTTTTACAAAAAAAACCATACAAATTTTATTATACAAAAAGCATACAATTGTTACAAAGAACCGCACATTAATTGAGAATATGAATTCTATTATACAAAGAACCATGCAAAATTTACAAAATCTGACGACTTTTTGAATGAACCACATATTCTACAAAAGAACATATAATCATTACAAAACAAATCACGGATTAGACAAAAAAAGTGTGAGGATACAAATATATGCCCCACGTAATGTCGCCCAGAACAAAACTGAATATTATTTAAATATGGTATTGTGAAAATACCAAAAATAAAATTAGTTAAATTTAGTATTTTGGAATATTAATTGATGTGCATAATTAATGTAAAAGTTGATGACTAAAATAGCCTTTTGGAAAAATAAATTGATCAAGCCATTAGATTTGAATCTAACGGCTACGTATTTTAAATCCGTTGTTCATTCAAAAAGTCGTCGGAATTTCTAAATTTTGCATTGCTCTTTGTAGATTTAATTCATATTAGCAATTAATGTGTTTCTTTGTAATGATTGTATAATTCTTTGTATAATAAATTTTTTATAGTTCTGTAAAAATTGTGGTAGTCATTCACACTTAGTAAATGGGAATATACAAACTAAATTTGTATAAACACATCTAAAATGTATAATTTACATCCAAAATGTGTAATAGACATCAATATATACAAGATTTATAAAAAATATAACTTGCATTCGCAACCAATTGATTTGTAAAAATACATAACAAATATTTATAATACATATCAAAATTGTATAATGCACATTAATATTGTATAGTACACATCAATATTGTATCAAATTAAGAATCGTTCTTCATCCCGGACTAGTTACAGCACCGTGTACACACATCACCATTCGATCTACATATTGTCATCGTCGTTTGCATGAAAATCTTCTTGGAAAGCCGCAGCATCATTCCCTGGCAACTACACATGTCATCGACTTCTTCCTTGCAGATGAGGATGCACATGATGCTAAAAATCTCTTCAAGGAACATTCGATCATCATCTTTATAATTGACAGTGAAGATGGAGATGAAGGCGACGAGGAGGTTGATTATACCTGTGATGACGATGGAGACAAGATATGCGATGTGTGCAAGATGAAGACGAGTCAAGCCCGACGTCATCCTCTTCCTCCCACGACGAAGACAAGCAATGGCGGAGAGATGAGGGGAGCCCAACGTCCTCCTCTTCCTCCCACTTTTTGTGCGAGATTTTGAAATTGAAAGGAAAGATTAGGAGAGAGATTAATGAGGAGATAAATTAGGTTCTTACATACTATATTCAGATAATGAACAATAACCAAAATGAGTTTTTGGTTAATTAAATAATAATTATAACATACCTTTCATAACAACCGATGGATTAAGTATGGACACTTGGGATCGTTGGCCTTCCTTAAGGATGCAAAGACCATGTCCTATTTGAAAGATATCCTATATATATTTATATCATATATATATAGAGAGAGAGAGAAGGGATCCTACTCCATGGAGTAGGTAACTTGCCTACTCCATTTTCTTTTTTTTCAATTTTTTATTTTTTTGAAAAATGCTTCCATAAATTTTCATAACCATATCCTTCTAATACGTCATTCACATTTCGTCAGAAAAAGAGACTCCTATGACCTCCATCCAGATAGTCATTTTTTAAAGGTCACATATTTGTTGTATTTTTCATATTCTGGATGGAGGCCGTAGGAGTCTCTGTTTCTGACGAAATTTGAATAACATATTAGAGAGATATAGTTATGGAAATCTATGGAAGTATTTTTTTAAAAAATAAAAAAATTGAAAAAAAGGAAAGTGGAGTAGGTAAGTTACCTACTCCATGGAGTAGGATCTCTTTCCTTATATGTATAGGGGGCCTTTCAAATACGATGCATCCTTCCTGACTTAAGGAAGACCACCATCTTTTTATAAAAAATACCAACACTTTAGTAAAATGTGTATACAATTTTTATTATAACTGCACATTATAAATACAAAGTCGCATACAAAACTGTATATTATAATACAAACATTAAAACTAAACATTGTAATACAATCTGTATACGTATTCTACTAAAGTAATCATGTTTTATACAAAAAAGGAGCTGGCCTTCCTGAACTCAAGAAGGACCAAGTCCTATTTGAAAGAAATCACATATATATATAGGGTAAAATGGGGTTGCCCCATGGGGGAGCTAACTTAGCTCCACCGGTCCTATTTCGCCTGAATTTTTTAATTTTTTTGAAAATTTCTTCCGTAGATTTTCATCAATATATCCCTATATTATGTCATTAAAATTTCGTGCGAAACAAAGACTCCTACGGCCTGCATCCAGACGTGATCGTTTTTAGCAATTCCGTTACCGTTAGAAAATGATTGTCTGGATGGAGGTCGTAGGAGTCTCTGTTTTGCACGAAATTTGAATAGCATAATATATGGATATAGTGATGAATATTCACGGAAGAAATTAAAAAAAATAAAAATTGGACGACATTGCACGGGGGGAGCCAAATTAGCGTGCACGCACACACACAGAGAGAGAGAGAGAGAGAGAGAGGAGTTGTTACTGGATTGTATCTCAACAGAGTTGGTACTGGATTGTATCTGAACAGAGTTGGTACACCAACCGGATTGTATCTCAACATACTTATGCTTCGTAAATATTTGGGATAATTACACCCATAACCCTGAGTAATTTCGCAATCTCAATCATAACCCTACATAATCGCGAATTACATGAGAAACCCCGAGTAATGCTTAACTCTTACATGACATAACCCTGTGTTATGTTCCGTTTGAGACCTCCGTTATATTTAACGATTTCTGTTAAAAAAGACTACACTGACCCTAAATATCATTCATATTTACAAAACATGCCATCCCCATGACTGTCCCTCCCCCCTCCCCGGTTGAAGCCTGCTCGAGGCAGCCCGCCACGGATTCTCCCCTGCTAGAAGCTCCAAGCAGCAACCCACCACCGATCCTCCCCTTCTCGAAGCTCGCCGCCAATCCTAGCTCCTCTTGTCATCCACTACAAGGTCACCGCTGAGAGCAACAACTCCTGCCTGTACCCGTGAAGTAGCTCCTCCTACCATCCACAACAGCCAGCATCGAGCAGCAGCTGAGGCCCCCACCACCCGCCAAGCTGAAGCCCCTCCCCGCGCCGAAGCTCGAAAGCCCTACTACCTCGCCCCTCGTCCGACCGAAGGTCGAAGCCCACCCTGCCAGGTGACGACCGAAAAATCCACTCAATCAATCCGGGATAAAATATAAGATCACTCAAGGGTCGTTGCGACCCAGATCGAGAGAAATGATTCGGTCAATCAAGAAAAATAAAGCAGACCACCAAAATCAGATGAAATCAAATAAATACGATAGCGGTCCTGGCTATTTTATTAACCTGGTATAGCGACCAGGGTCGAACACAAGGAGCACGGATTGGCCTCACGACCTACGAAGTAGTCAATCAGAGAAGAGAAGATATTTTTGGTGGTTTTTAAGGGTTTTTATATTTTTTGGATTTTTAATATGTTAAGAAAATAATAAAAGCAAAGAAACTACACACTTCAACAATTTATTAAATGCACTAAAAATCAACAAAAATTCTGACAAAAATATTTTTATGTGTTTTATAATTTTTAGTGTTTTTGGTAAATTTTTGGGATTTTTATGATGTTTATTTAATTTTCTAAAAATGAAATAGTGACTGAAACTATAGGTACTGTCCAGCAGAGCCAAAAGGACATAGATAAAATATCTAGAAGCCCCAAATTAGTCTGGAGGTATTTTTCCTGTATAGAGAATAAAACAAGGAAAAATTAGGCACCTAGATTATTATTTTTGGGTTTTTGGTTTATTTATTAGAATTTTTATAAGATTTTAAGTGTTTTTCAGTTTTTAGTGGTTTTCAGTAATGAAAAATAGCCAAAATTGGCTAGAAAATCAAACACAACAAAACAAGCAGTAGACAATTTTTTGTAATTTTTAGATACTATTTAATATTTTTTTGTGATTTTTAAAGTTAGACAGTAGCAAAATTAGATGTTTTTGAATTTCTAAAAATATCAAATCAACTCAGAAATGTCTTCAAAAAGCCTTGAAAATTTTACACTATGGCAGGAGCCACGTATCCAATTTTCGTTGGATTTGGAGGTAATTTGCTATTTTATTCAAAAATAAAGAAGGGACACTGTGCACAAGGACCTATGTGCAAATACCTGGAAGTCTGGGGGGTCTGGTGCAATTAACCCAGCAAAACACGTGTGTCGCGCGTGTCTGGGGCACTCAGGGACCCAAATGTAATGAAAATAAGTCCCGAGGGCTATTTGGTAACAGGTACCAAAAGCCCAGGGGCTTACCTGCAAAATACCCAAAAATAAACGCATATGCTCAAATGTTTCACGCACAGGGGTATAAATGTAAATAAACAAAAACTTTCATTCAACTGATAACATCCAGAACTACAGGGCCTATATTGCAAATAAACCAGAAAATCACGTGTCGATGCACGTGTCATACAACGCACAGGGGCATAAGTGCAAGGAAAATAAAGTGCGAGGTCCTTAATGCAAAAGTACCAAAAACTCAACAACTACACTAGGTATTTACAGGACTAAATGCGAAATGAAATAAACAGGAGGGCCTAAGGGTAGTTTGCCCTTTATTAATGCGGCCGATGGATGCGCGCCACGTGGATCATCTAACAGTGACTAGTGACTGGCGCTGCACAGCTCAACTCCTCGGTGCATCCAACGGCGAAGGTGTAGCCACGTGTCTGATCTAGAGGTTGAGGGTATCAGTGGCTATCCCTCTCGGCTCGGACGGTCCAGATCGCCTCGTGGATGGATCTGACGATGACGGGTCCTCCTCAAGTGAACGGTCGAGATGCGACCTGGAGGGTGAGGATGATCGGACGGTCGGGGAAGGTATCGGAAGAACAGTTGGATGGCGAAGTTCGCCGGCCTCGTGCGTGCGCTGCGGACCTCCCCTGTTGCTCGTGAAGGTCGGAGAAGCTCCGCGATGACGTCCCACAGCTGCTGGTGAACTCTGATGGTCCAGCCGAGCCCTGGAGGGCTCCGACGAGGTCGGCGGAGGAAGAGCTTCTGGTCCGAATGGCCCAACCCCTCAGACGGGCTGGGAAGCACCTGCAAAGTAGACCGAAAGACTCACGGGTCGAGGGCAAACTGCCTCGATCCAGTTAGGCGGGTGAAGGTGGTCTATGGGGCGATATGGGCGAGCTCCGGCGAGGGGGGTAGACGGAGGGGCTCGAATCCCAGCTCCTGTGCAAGCTGGGTTGAATGGGATTGCGAAGAAGATGCGCGGGAGGAAGGTGATGGCTATGATGAAGCCCGATGGTCGGTTGGTGGTCGGAATCGATCGGAATCGGCGGGGGACGGCGGAGCAGCGATTTGGGGGAAATGGGAAATCAAAGAAAAAGAGAAGGCTAAGGGACTACCTGGGTGGCTGATGAGACTAGGGATGAGCTAAGGATGCTCTGGATCTTCGCCTCGAGGAGCGTCTCCCTCCGAGGCTCGGGCTCCTGCTGGTGGCGGAGCAAGGCGGCGAAGCTTCGCCGGATCAGTGGTCTCGCTCCCTCTCCTCGCTTCAACAGCACAGGACGCGAGTTGTCACTCTCACGCACACGCTGGAGCTCACTGGGGGTGGAATCGAATGGCCAAAGATGAGATTTGAGGTGGCGGAGCTGAGGATATATATGGTGGAGGGTCCGGGAAGACAGGCGCGGGTAGGGCGATGAAGCGCGCGGATCCCGAGGTGAAGGCTCCGGCGAGGGTCTCGGATGCATCATTAAGGAGTCGGATCCGGGGTTTAGGTGGTAGGCGATCGGGTTTAGACAGGAAAAATCCGAGAAACGGGTCACCCGCTAAGGACCCGTGGGAAGTGGTCCTGGGGGGTAGTTGACCGGGTGGTCAACATCCCCAGGGCCAATAGGTGAAGGCCACGTGGATAATATTTGGAAGTGAAATAAAAGGTAGAAAATGGCCGAATTTGGGAAAAGTTAAAACATGAAATCTTTTTATTTTTTTTTTCTATTTTTTTGTGATTTTTAATTAATTTTTCGAAATAAAAATAAGGTATGTACATTATATAACTATATATAGGAATATATACAATATAAGGTTTTTAATTTTTGATTTTTTAAATTGTTATTTTTATACAATTTTATTCCCATTTTATATTTTATTTATTTATATTATAAAATAAGGAATAAAAAGACATTTTTATTTTATTTTTATTATTTATCTACATAGGTGAAATAAATACATATGTACATCTATATACATGGTATATTTACAATTTTAATTTTGCTATTTTTATATTTTTTTATTTTTATTTTATTTATTTATATTATATAATATAAAATATTTACAAAAATTTTGGAAATTAATTTTATTTATTTATAAGGCTGAATAAATATAAAGGTGGGTGGTTTATGTACATGATGAGTGTTGTTTTTGGCTTCTTTTTGATTTTTATCTTTTTTTATTTTTATACTTATAAGTATATACAAATATTTACAAGCATATTTTAAGCTATTTTTGTGAGGAAAATACTTTTATTTATTTACATAAATATTTACACACATGAGCCCCTATCTCCCTCTACTTTGGCTTTTATGCGGTCAGGCCCATGCTGAGCCCTCCCTTGGATTAGGTTGCTCAATATTTATTCCAAATATTTCCCTATTTTTCTTTTTAATCTTTATTCTTTTATTTTTGCACAAAAACATGCTAATTATTAAACTTTATACAATGCATGCTTTTGATAATTATTTGTATTTACACGAATATACATACATTTGCAAAGGTTTTTGTAGCTAAAATATATGAATAAAGAGTGATGAATGGGTATTCATCACCAGGTCAAAGTCCCCCCGTGCCCGGCCGAGGTCGAAGTCCCCCCGTGCCCGGCCGAGGTCGAAGTCCCCCCCGCACGGCCTTGCCCTGAAAGCCCAGCCCCGCCGCATCCCAACCCCCCGGCCTAGCCCCTGTACCGCGACCCCCCCGGACCCGGACCACCCTCCCCCGTCAAGCGTCCTCCCCAACCCCCCTGCAAGTAGCTAGAAGACCCGCCAACCCCCCGTTGAACTCCGACCACCCTCCCCCGCGTCAAGCCCCGCCAACGCTTCCCCCTGTCAATCCCATCAACCCTCCCCCCTAAGCTTCCTCCCCGACCCTCCTGCAAACAGTTGGGTCGCCGTCAACCTCCCCTCCCCCCCCCCCGCAAGCAGCCCGCCAACTATCCCCCCATCAAGCCTCCTCCCCGACTCCCCATGCAAACAGCCCGTCAACTCGCCTCAAGCCTCCTCCCCGATCCCCCCTGCAAGCAACTGGCCCGCCGCCAACCCTTCCCCGGTCAAGCCTCCTTCCCGACCCCCCTGCAAGCAGCTGGCCCGCCGCCTAACCCCCTCCACCTCCGCCGCTGCAATACTCCCCTGTTGTGTCTCGCTCTGCAAGTCCGTCCCCAAACCTGCAAGCCCCAATCGTTAGATCAGGGATTATTCTTTTCTTTTTTTACTTTTTGATCAATCCCAATCATTAGATCAGGGATTGGTTAGATTAACTCAAGTATTTGGTTGAGTTAACGAGCTAAACTAACGGAAGGTTATGGATGTAAAACGGAGCATTTATTCGGGGTCCTGCATGTAATTCATGATTATACAGGGTTATGATTGAGATTGCGAAATTACTCAGGGTTATGGATGTACTTATCCCTAAATATTTATGTATTACACAGTAAGGTAGTTCGGACTTGTTAACCTTATTTTACCATTACAATACGTAATACGATTGTAGTTACCAAGGTACGTAAACATTACAATACCAACACAAGGGACTTGTTAACCTTATTTTACCACGGATAACGAATACGTAATACGATTGTAGTTATGTAAAGGAAGACTCTAACTAAAAGAAGTTTTCCCTTCCCGGTCTGTTCTTAACAAAGAACAGAATATGATGAGCAAAGGACATGAATTCAGAATACACAGTAACTTCCGAGCAGACTGATTAGTCAAAGATATTAGTTACATACCATTAAAGATATTACACACATGTATGATAGTTGGCACGAGTCCTCGATAGAGAAGACAAATATTAGTTGGACCTTCACATCATACTATAGGCATCAATGATCGTACCTAATGCTCAAGTTTTCTCCACCCAAGGACCCCAACTTTGGAATGTTAGCCAACTATTCCTTGACAATTCCCCGACCAAATTTAGCCATATTCAATAGAATGAGAGGCATCTTCTTTACGTCAATTTTGTTCATTTTGTATGCTTCTTAGATGTGAGGTATCCTATCAGGGAACGAATCCTCTGCTGTAGAGAGGATTGCAACATATGTATTGTAATCCTTCCTAAATTGTGTGTTTGATTTTGATTCCAAAATCTAATTTTATTGATTTAATTTTAGATTAATTCTCTACATATCCTTCAAATTTCACCCAAATCCGACCTTAATTGTTATTTTATCTTAATGATCATACATTCGGATCTTTTTTGAATCATATTTAAGGTTCTTAGATCATGATCGAATGATTGATCATTAGGATTAAATAACATTTAAGGCTGGATTTAGGTGAAATTTGGAGGATATGTAGAGAATTAATCTAATACTAAATCTATAAGGTTAGATTTTGATATCAATATTACAAAAATAGTTTAGAGGAGTAGGACACCTCTGTTGCAATCCTCTTTGCAGAAGAGGATCCATTTCGATCCTACCATTTCCTCCACAAAAATTTCCAGCTTATACCACATGTCCTTCATCTACATGCTATCGTTCCAGCAAAACCCCTCCCCCTTCTCTCTCTAACGACTAGTATTTTTGGAAATTAAAGCTCCGAATGGCATTACCATGTTACCATTATTGTCACGTTAATTGTCAGTTAAAGGGATTTTAATAGCCAACTAATTTCCGCCAATTCATAGCCATAAAAATCCCATCAATTCTCATTTCTAAGACATCTTTTACCATCAACGTGAGTCTTAGAGATCAAGAGAGGGAGAGAGTTAGAGAAAGACAGTTGTTAGAGAGAAGGCCTCATGAGAGATTCATCTTTGTCCCATGAGAAGGCGGGGCCGAATAGGTGGAGGAGAGTGCGGGTATGTGATCGGAAGGGGACACATCGACCACGACAAGGAAAGTTATGCATTGGACCTAAGGTATGTATCGGTTTAGGATTTCATACGAATATTGATCGCATTTGAAATAGATCTCTTAATGTATATATCGATTTAGGTATACATAACAATCGAAATAAGGCCTTTAAAATGCATGTCTCGTATCTTTAGTTAATACATATGTGCGCTAATTCATAGGATGAAATATGTATGTACACGGAAATGGATGGAAATTCCCAATATTAATTCATGATTGCTCTCACGTATGGTGTTTTTCTATCCTTTGAATTAAAGAAAATGAAACAATTATATTTGATATTCATGTTAGTTTTTTTTCAAGAAGAAAAAGAATTATTGTCGAACTCCTTCCATAACTTGATATCTAAATTCACATTAAGATTAAAACTCTTGTGCCTTGTGTTTCTTTGTGGCGTAGAATGTTATTAAGTCCTTATTTTTTTTAAAGAAATCATAGCTGCGAATGGTTCCTGTTATAGGACAAGTTACTCTCATGTACCTCGTACTATACGTATATATAGGAGATTGTACAGAAAACCTTATCCTTAATAATGCTCATCCATCAAAGACCTTAACATCCTGTAAAGTTAAATAACATAATTGCTTACACATACCAATATTTCGTGGTTGTGAAGGCCATGTTTATTTGGAGAATAAACACTGAAGTAAGAGGTCAATTCCTCGCTTGGTATAGTTATCAAGAAAATGAATATTCACATCCCCATCCCATTATTTCACCTTATTCCAACTTTACTCGTATCTTTATTCCACCTTACCTGTCTTTTGCATTATTTTTCTTATTCCGTTCTTTCCATTCGAAGAGAGAATAGACCCTTAGGACATATTCGTTTGGAGAATAAGCACTAGAATAAGGGGTTAATCCCCAACTCAGTGCGATTCTCAAGAATACAACTATTCACATCCACATCTCATTATTTCACATTATTCCACCCTTATTCATATCTTTATTCTACTTTACCTACCTTTATTCCACTTTATTCTCCTTATTCATATCTTTCCAATCGGACAGAGAATAGATTTGTATTCTCCTTATTCTTCATCATTATTCCTGCTTATTCCCGAACTGAACGCCCCCTTTTTCTCCTTATTCATCATCCTTATTCGTGAACTAAACGTCCCCTAAGGATACAAAGACAAAGAAAATTGAGGAGCATAATTTAAAAAGGAAGGTATACAATTACATATTAAAACAATACGAAATTCAATGAATTTTTACTGATAGCAGATCAAACTATGCATTATTGTCATACATATGCTGTGAAAATAATGTAATCTATGGGTATATCATTTAACTTTGGATTACGTTTGAAATAGGTTATAATACACATGACTTAAGTCTTTTATTGCAAGTTAGTATGTGCTTAATGAAATAATGAAAAATGGTGATACTATGGGTGTATATATCGATTGATTAATTTATTACTATAGTAATGATGAAATAAGTTCATAAAAAATCTAATAAAATTTAAGGTACATACTCATAAAGAGTCATATGGACGAACGCAAGGGGTTGTGTTAGCCTAAGAGGCAACGCCGTAAGGGCGTATGGTTGCAAGAAATCACAAAGACAAAAGCTAAGTCCCCTATAGTTGCAGATACACTGTCATGTCATACCATGTCTTGCAAGTGCCTACGCTTGTGAAAACATAACAAGATACACACATGAAAATTATAATTTATAAAGGTAAACTATTATGAGTTAAACAAGAAAATGATTTAATAAAAGAATAGATCATTATATGTCATATAAAAGAATTGATTTAAGAAAAGCAAACCATCACAAATCATACAAAGTCACCTTAAGGAGGGTTAAAATGTAAGGAGAATTATGATAAACTTTTACATGCCATGAATCTTGAAATATGCTCCACAAGATGAAAGAAATGTATGTTGTATATTCTTATTCAAATTACAAATGTTTATGAAAATTCAAATTACACATGTTAGGGATCGAACTTAGACATGCATGGGAACAATTAGGCACGTAAGGGTATTTGTCCATTAAAAGCCCAAGTACATACAATATAATAGATTGAAAGACCGTTAGAATTCCCACACATGGATCCCGATGCATAATGTGTATTAAGCTCATGAAAAATTACGTTTGTCATTTTCAGGTGAAGTTCATGGTTGATTGAGTACTCAGGATCGTGCTACAGGATCAACGGAAGTCTCGACATAGTATGATCCAACTCATGAAGATTTAAAAGAAATCTATATACCTACAACAATAAATTTGAGATGCTATTTTATTTTTTAATTCATTTAACAAATTTACCCATATTAAAATTGTAGTAATGGAACATTTAGGTTGAATAGATTTTACATGAGAATGGTATTATCTCCGCCATGAAAAAAAGAAAAGGAATAAAGGTGGTAAAAAAACAAAATAAAAATCACATCACCTTCTCCTTTCACAACTTTTCATGTAGCGCTCACATACATGACTGCTACCCACAAATTTGTGGAATACAATGCTCCTCTTCCTAAAGGAATATTATCCTCTACTGTAGAAAAGATTACTATAGAGGTGTTGTAATCCTCTTTACTTATTTTCGACATTTCAAATTCCAAAATCCGATTGAATATTAGAATAATACTTTACATATTCTTCAAATTTTGCTCAAATCCGATATTTGTGTTATTTTATCTTAATGATCAAACATTCGATCAAGATATAAGAAACTTAAATTCCATTTGAAAAAGATCTGAATTTAAATCATTAAGGTAAATTATCAAATAAGCTTGAATTTAAGTACAATTTGGAAAATATATAAAGTATTAATATAAGATTCAAACTATAATGTTGGATTTTAAAATCAAAATCATCAAAAAAAAAGTATTAAGATTGATTAAGCACCTCTGCTGTAATCCTCAGATCCTCTTCACGTAGCAAAGGAGACAGAAACAAAGACAACTCATGCAATGCAACAACTAAATGGAGGTCATGATCATCGAGTCCATCATCTCCAAGATACCAACCGACAACCTATCACTCGAAGATCCCTTCTCCCTCCACCATCCTATACACGACAACGAAGCACGGCAGGATGGCCCTTGGATTCGCCACCCACAGCTCCTCCATGCTCCCCTTCCCTCCTCCACCTCCGGCCATGGAGTCGTACCCACAACCACCGCCTTCCTCCTCCACCTCCACCCCCTTCCTCACCCTCCCCGCTATAACCCTGCACACCAACATTCCCCTTCTCCTCCCCACACACCCTTCATGCGCCCTCCCGCTGCTCGCCGTCGTCCTCACCCCCCTCCCCCCTTCCTCCTTCCCGAACCCATGTCGCAGGATCCCACAGACCCCGCAGCTCTGGGTCGTCGCCGTCGTCCCCGTTATGCATAGGGAGGTCGATCCTCTGGCTCCCAAGGAGCAGGACAGTGTGGCGCAGTGGAACCTCAGGAGCTCGTTCCCGTCCGCCGCGCAACGTGGGTTCTTCTTTGTGATTGGTTTGCTTGTTGCTGTTGCTGAGGTGTTGTGCAGGAGGACGGCGTCGGCGCTTGACTTCACAGCGTCGCGGTAGCCCTCGAAGCGGGAGACCGTCCGCTGCGTGTTGTGAACCTTCAGGATCCGCTCGATCTTGAAGTGGGCGTTGTCCCTCTTGATCCAACTCGACCGGAATATGATCTCCACTATGTTCCTCCCTGAATCCTCTGGACCCAACTCTGACACTGCAAGATATAATCCATGTCGGACCTGTTTGTTTGAACGACTTGTCAAATTATCAAGTTACGCTAAGAGAAACTCACCGGCGTGGCGAATGGACTGATGGGTCTCAAGGCTCTCAGCTTTGGTGAAGACCTCGCCGCAGTCGGGGCACCGGCAGATGGTGCGGGGCATAGGGTACCTCATGGGTTCCGATATCGTGCGACACTCATAGCAGCCGGAGAGGTTCCGCAGCTGCAACCCACGGGAGCTGCGTTGCTGTTGCGTGCTGGGGAGGAGAGTGGTGCCGTAGTCGTGGTCGGGATGGCGGCCGACGACGAGGATGTTGTTATGCGCGACGTCCCTGAAGGAGCAGAGGTCGCTGCAGGAGGAGGCGAGCTTCGAGGACTTGGAGGAGGAAGAGGAGGAGGAGGAGGAAGGGTCATGGACTTGGGAGGAGGGGGCGAGGCTGCGGCAGGTGAGGAGGCTCTTGAATTGCTCCCAAGAGGAAGGTGGCTTCGATGGAGGTGGCTGTTGCTGGTGGTGATGCGTCTTCTTCTTTTTCTTCTTCGTATTGTGTAAGTGGTGGTTATGGTCGTCGGAGTCTTGGTGGTGGTGAGGGTGGTGTTTGGAGGTGGTGGTGGTGCTCTTGGGGAGGAGGGAGGAGATCGCCATTGAGGAGGAGGAGAACAGAGGAGGGGTGTTTGCTGTTTGGGTTTCTCGGGGGTCTCTTGATATATGGAGGTCCTTGTTTATGGTGCCTCTCGAGTAGGGGTGTAAGGGTAATGGTTGGATTCTTCTAAGGGGTTTTGTGCAAATTTGGAGACTGGTGGATTTGATGATTGGAGGAGACCGTTATTTTGGCTGCCGCATATGGTAAGCGGTTTACATCTAGTTGCAATAGCAATTAAATAAAAAAGAGAAAGCAGCAAAATGAAACGTGCAAGAAGCTATTTGGAGGATAATGCTCGATTACCCCTTCATAAGTAAAACTAGGGTGCACACCCGTGCTATGCACGGGTAAAATTTATTTGGTGGGTTTTGAATTATGTGAGAAAAAATTCCAGTTCTATGAACAATTCATGAATATAATGTTTAGTTTGGCTAATTTTATAGGAAAAATTTACAAATAGGTGTGTGTATCAATTTATTTGTATGAGTTTGGGTATTATTATATATGTTTATATGCATGCATCCGAATATATCTATATTTAACATGTAGTTATTTAAAGCTTAAAGTATATATCTATGTGCGCAGGAGAAATGGTTAATTAAATATATGTCTGTATTGAGAAAAAAAGGAAAATTGTATCAAGCACACAATCCTCTTCTCATAGCATTCGTAAACTTCTCGAGTTTTTTTGCTATAGCATCCCTATCCAGCAATGCCATATTAGGCCATGTTCGTTTGGGTCATAAGGAATAATGGAATAAGGAGAATAAGCCCCCAACACGCTTCCCCGTGGTATGACTATTCCCTATTATTTCATCTTATTTCACTCTTATTCCTAATTTTATCCCACCTTACCTACCTTTATTTCACCTTATTCTCCTTATTCTTATCCTCCAACCGAACGGAGAATAGACCCTTATTCCCCTTATTCTCCATCCTTATTCCTGTTTATTCTCCTACCGAACGGGCCCTAAACGCATGTCTCCTTAGAATAAATCAAAATATAATGTCCCAAGTCCTAGTAAATTTTCCATTTCCAGTAAGATCATGAATATAATATGCAATTGGGTTAACCTTAGAGGGAAACTCATAAATATGTGTGTGTATGAAATGCTAACCAATGTGTATGGAATCTGCAAAGCACCACCATGATTCGCAGGCGGATGGATTTCTTGTCAACATCGTAACCATGCTATTGGAGTTTGTGCAAAAGCAAGTGAAATTAAATTATAAAAATAAAATGTTTAAAGGTAAATTACGCAATACTATATTGTCTCTGTATCGGAGGTGAAGTATGATGTCCAATGATCGGTAACACTGGAAAAGGTCAGACCCTTGGATCTTGCATGTGAATGAGGACTCCAATTGCCAGTCTACTACATACTCTTGGGCTTTCTAACAATATACATACCTTAAAGCTCATAAAATATATTATTTTTGTAGTTTTCTAATTTCTTCGATGGCAATATATCTGGCATTATGTGCTATCTTTTCTTGCCTATCTGATCTCCATATATGTTCATGCCTACCTGATCTCCAGAACTCCCCAGCTTCCCTCAACACCACCCCTCCGATAACTTTATATGAAAACTCATAAATAGGTATATTTATGAAATATTAAACATTTTGCATGGAAACTACATGTTGTAAACCTCTTTTTCATACTATTGTGCCCAGTGCAAAAGCAAGGGAAATTAAGTTCTAAAAACATAATGTTTAAATGTAACATACCAATACCTATGATTGCCTATGTATTGGATGTGAAGCATGATGTCCAAAGGTTGGCAACGAAAGGTGAGATCCTTAGACCTTGCAAGTGAAGGAGGACTCTAATTGCCAATCTACTACATACTCCCGGGCTTTGCAACAGTAATAGTACTTTATTCATGATCAAATATAAGATGTGTTGATACCGATTGAGCACTGACTATTTGGCGGGCTTGTCATATATGTTTTGCTGAAATATTGACATGGAAGTAAAAAATGCATTACAATTTTAATGAGAAAAGAATCCATAAGAAAGTATTAAATAAAAGACAGTATGTAGCAAATAAATATTCTGTTATACATAATAATTATGAGTACTTGAGGTGGATATATGTACCGAATATGCTTCTCATATATGTGAATCTTACAGTGTCCATTTATTAATAAAAACAGCAATCTCATGTCACACCAACTATATATGTGTATCTTGTAGTTGCTCATTGGCTTGGAAGCAGTGAGGTGATCTTCCGTAGTGAGTGGTTATATATGGAGTGTAAAGAGCATGCGAAGGTACCCTTGTTGAGACATGCTCTTTGTAATTATTATAGAATGGAGAGGGAGATCCTGTCGAATGTCGTTGAAATATAAGGCCATGTCGCTAACACCTCCCTAAAAATGTTCAATAGGATCTTCACTACGTTCATGGGCAAGAGCAAGAGCCACAAGGCATTGGAAAGCACTTGTAGACATGAAGTACACCCGCAAGGTAGCCTCCCCCTTGACAACTGGAGAATGAAACTGTAGTGAAAAAAATCTGAAGTAGAATTTCAGGGCAGAGAATCGAGTATCCGTTCCTTGGGGGGATATTTGATCCTGTTGGGTTTTCTTTTTCAGAGGGGATATGTTATGTAGAGAAAGTAGTGCACACAGCAAGGGCACTGTCTGTGTAATTGTGGGTTTGAAAGGTTGCTATAAGGGGTCACCGTGTACATTTGTAAGTTTTAATAAAATATGGGTAGTATCCTGCACTGAATGAACGTCCTTTTACTTCCAAAAGAAAAATGCAAGCTACTACAATGCTATTCCGAGGGAGAATAACATCTAATTGGATCATGTGCCCATGTGTCAAATTATTTGGTCTGACATATTTCGAAACTCCAACGATTTTTCCTTTCCCCATAGCAGTAGGCGTCTCGTAATATGCATTGCTTAAAAAAGTCCTTTCTGCGTCAATTTGATTTCATTTCACATCACTTATGATATGCCTCTCCACAGAAATTGCCATAGTTCTTGGGCTGGGAACTGCGGTGCGGCTCTTATTGGAGTGTTGCCATGAATGGAACCTGCGAAGAAATCATCCTAAACTATTCAATGCCGATACCATCATTAATCGTGGTTATCCTCCCACTGTATAATTACCAGGCTATAGTTTCTGTAATGTTATTTTGTACTTTGAAGTACTCTTTCTATTTAGTGTTATAAAAGGGAAATTATATGTGAAAGTAAAATATATATCAGTAATGAGTTATGCTTATTTATTAACATCGTAGAAGCTTGAAAATTGTTAGCCTCCTCTAATTTTCTAATCATCGTATGCACAGACTCTTCACAGCTCATGTTTCATCACTCCGGAGCAATTCTTCAGACACATAGGTTGTTAGACAGAGGATTCACAGAAGACGGGGGATAACACATAACAATACAAAGAAAAGCTACTGATTATAAAAGTCGCAATGATCAGTAGGACTTCAATCAAAACCAGTCTTTTGCCCTAGCAAGTCCATGATGCAGTGCTGAGGTGAACTGAGAATGCCAGTTTTTTTGCAACAATAGATTGTCCTTATGAACCATATATTTTCACTGATTGGTTTACGTTAAGTGAACAAAAAATTATGATGGATGACTTCTTTAAGGCATTTGACGAAGCTTGATTCAGACTTATGTCTTGTAACATTCGATACCTATTTTGTTCTATTTATAACTTCTTATGTAACTGTTTGTGTGCTGATCACACTGAGCATATATTCTTTGCATCCATTTCTGCAATTCGGCCTTTCCTCATGCCTTGCACATGGTACCCTGTATATGGTGGAAATTTCATGTAGCATGCTGCTCTTTTTTACAGTTGGGATTATTTATAACAAAATGTTTAAGTGATTACAGTAGGGTTAGTAGCTTAGTTGTTATGGGGTGACGGAGGAGGTGAAAGAGGAGGTGGGCACTTTTGAATCCTCGACGTCTTTGGAAAATGGAAGAGGAGGGGAGCGGAGGGCAGGCACCCGGAGAAACATCGACGGACAGGAGCAATGTGCCTATGGCACGCGTACGGGGAATCAACAGTGCTTATGTAGAGAAATCAGTCGCTGGTGGAATGGAGATAGGACAAATGATCGCACTGAGTTCAGGTTGCCGAAGAATCAAGAGGCAGAGGGGGACGACGATGGAGGGGAGCCAGAGGATTGCGGTAGAGACAAGGTGGCGGAGCGGCAGCGGAGGGGCTCGGAGGAGGAGAGGGGGTTGGTGGATGAGAAGGTAGGTGACGGAAGGGAAAGGAGCAGCAGGCAGGGATTCGGTAGGAAGGTGGTCGACGGGGGAAAGGGCAAGGACGGGTCAATGGACGTAGGGTAGGATTTCCGCAAAGATAAAGGTTGAAGGTGGAAAGATGATACGATGTACGGGGTAAAATTGGAATCTTCTTACGAAAAATTAATTCATGGTCGGTGGGCACTCCTGCTTAATAGATGTTATAGATATAGATAAATAGTGATGTGTCATGGAGGCGGATCCTCTGCGGTAACAGCATGTGCTGTAACATCGGAGAGCCGTCAGATCACCATAGGACGACTCTCAGAGGGAGTCGGGAATGGTTGGTGTGCATCTTGACGGTGATCCACTCCCCTGCATTACAACATTGATTGTAACAATAGAGGATTCACTCTGGATGGACTATAGCAGTCTTTTAAAGAAATTTCGCTGGATTGATATCATTGCGCAGAAGGAACCAATGGTGTGACGATGTAATAAAGAGCAGATAAACACCTTAGAGCAATGTTTTGAAAATTAGATTAGATTCGATTGGTCGATCGAGTGTAGACTGGTCTGTTTCGAAAATTCAAATTTTAATCAATCTCTCAATTCACTATTATTTTTAATCACGTTTAATGAGGTTATCGAAATAAAATAGCATTTATTTTTTAATTTATTCAAAAATAATAAAATTGGTATGAGTTGAACCCATAGCTTTTCGTTTTCTATTTTAAACTCCTAACTAACTGCTCCAACACAACTTTTTGCATATAATATATTTAAATATAATCAAACTATTATTGTTCTATACAACACCTAGTCCAAAATAATATATATATATATATATATATAATATACTATGTAAGACATTTGATAGTGCATACAAAAAAATATTTTATGCATACTGTAACATATATACATTGTCTATGTATTTTATTTTTATTTCAAGTATATTTAAGTGTATATTCCATGTATATTTCATTTCAGTTTGATTAGCCGATTCAATTATTTTTTTCTCACCAGCTCGATTTAACCCGATTTTAAATAATGATGATGTCATCAGCCAATTAAATCGATTTGATTACATGATTCAACCCGATCCGATCATTTCAATAAGATTTCTGGAATGTCTGATTCGGATCGAAAACATTGCTCTAGAGGTTGGAGCGGGGTGGCGGTGAGGAAAAAATGATTGATCCTATCCCAAATCCCCCTTTCTATAGCACATCCTCACCCTTCTCTCCAATGGAGAGGTTGGAGTGGGGCGGCAGTGAGGAAGGTGGTGGTTATACGAGGAAGGAGGGCATGGAAATGGGAATGGAGAAAAATAATTTAGGATTAAGAGCTTATCTAGATATTTTTATTTTTTTTCTAATGTCTATGTTGACAAGGAAGAAAATATCTAAGTGTTGGGTACATGTCTAGCACCAAGATTGTTCTACCCTGCTCACAAACTAACTGGTTCAAGCAAGGGGGCAAGCGAGTCTAGAGATTTATCGAGCCTCTAAGGACCTGTTTGGTTACTGGGTTGGACTGGGTTGGGGTACACTGGTGTACCCCAACCTTCCAACCCTCTAAATCCTCCTCACAATTTACTATTAACAGGGGTATAAATTACTATTCACAGGGGCACCCAACCCAACCCAGTCCAACCCAGCAACCAAACATGCCCTAAGGGAGAGAAACTTTTAGTCTATGAAGGTGGAACTGCCTTTAAGAATGTGTAGAGTGAGCATGCTCTAGTAGTAAACAGACTCCTGATCTGTCAATTGATTTAGCTTCTGTTGTTGCTCCAGTTCTAGATTTAGTCGATTGGGTGCCTCAGTCGATTGATCTTCCTCTAGTTAGCTCCACTATGATCTGGTGCTCGATTTACTAAATCATTCAAAATAGTCGACTATCTTGTTACTGATCGTCTAATCTTGGGCTCGCATCTTTATTTTTCTCTTTCCTTTACATATTTATTTCTTTTATTTTTTAACTTGTAATATTGCACATTATCTGTTGTTATATATTTTTTTCCTTTTCTTTCTTACGTTTTATATTTTTCTTGCATAGTTATACTTGTTCTTTTTTTTAGCTTTGAAAAAAGTACAAAGGAGTCCTTCCATTCCATTTAACGTTTCATTTCATTCGTTACATTTAGTTTAAAAGTTATTAAAAAAATCCATAGATTAGTAAGTATATTTAAGCATCGGTGAGCTAGGTTCACTTAGCAAACAATACAGAAATAAGTTTCCAAATAAGCTATATAAAGATTAGGAGGAGGAAAAGAATGGATAATTTCCTTATATGTTTTTATCACTTGTGCCCTTCTTTACTCTTCAATATCACTTATTTCCTTCTTTGGGAATATCGATTGTGCTTATATATTCTTACAAAATTCACAGTTATATCTTTTTGTAATATCAGTTATTTCCCTACTTCACCTTAATGAAAGGATGGAGTCGAGAATTTTCTAAAAAGGTAGAGATTAATTGATATTCCAAAAAGAAAGAGGCGTAACCGATATTGGAGAAGTTAAGAAATATACAAGTTATTAAAATCCTTCCTTCTACGTTTGATGACAAGCAACACATAAATGCGATGCCAGGTACTATTCTTTTGTACGACCATATTGGCAAGGATTGTCCTTGCAATATCCTCGTCATGGGTATTGAGAAGACTTGTCTACTTTGAAAAAATGCCCTGTCAATATTTTAGACTTCTAGTATTAAGGAATTTACCAAATCCCATTAAAAAAAGTATGTGTTGAAATGATGGTACCCTTATTTTAAAGTATTCTTTTCGTGATTCATTTACACCCATGCTCTATCTACTATCTTAAGTGTCAAGATCTATAAATACTTCAAATATTGAGCTCAAGAAAGCACGTATAGTTGATTGGTGAGCTGATGCACAAATGCATGTGTTTTCCTTTTGAAGACTTGGCATCTTTGCACATGCATTCTAACATGCTCTTGTTGATGATCTTGAATCCCAATCATTTGTGCTATTGAACTCAACTGAAGATCATGCTCTTGTTGATGATCATGCTCAAAATCTGTTTGATGCATCATATGCCACCATACTCTACCAACATGGAGCCCTCACTTCCCTATCAACAAGCTTGTGTGTGTGTGCATGAGGGGGGAGGGAGGTTTTTGGGAGGCAACGCTTGGGAATACATGTGTACCAACATGCGGAGTTGCAGGGGGCATCATACCCATCTCATAATAATTCTATCTGAGTATTTGGATCAATCCGCATTCGGGATATGTTTTGTTTATGAGTATATAAAATCTATAGGGTCTTAGTATCCTATGTGTTTTCTTCTACTCAACAAATAGTAAAATCAATCACTATTGCCCAATGGCGTAGCCTAATTACAAGTAAACCTTGTAAATTCGTGTTTGTATTTTCTTCCACGATTAACAACAAACAGATATCAGAGCATTAGATTTCATTAGGATCATCAAGTAAATGATGTCGCACAATCTGAAGATCGAGAAGTTGACAAGGAGGAACAAATTTAGTGTATAGCAGATCAAGATGTGTGTCCTTCTAAAGCAATAAGACATCTAAGCATCGTTGGACTAGGAGTGGGCGAAGGAACTTGATCCTTTCGAGTTGATGGTGCGAAAAGAAAAAGCATACTCAATGATCATGTTCTCTTTGACGGATGAGATAATTATCGTAGAGGTCGCTGATGAAAAGACCGTGTCTAGTCTATGATTGAGACTTGAAATTATGTACATGATGAAGTCTTAGACCAATAATTTACATTGAAGCAACATATGTTTTCTCTCTACATGCATGAAGGTATATCATCTTAAAGAACATCTTGATCGCTTTTACATTATCGGTGGATTTAAGAAACATATGTTCTAAGAATGAAGATGAGGATAATGTATTGATTTTGTTAGTTTCTCTTTCATTATGAGAACTTTGTTCAGTCGTTTATTGTGGCAAGAGATGAGATAATCCTAGTGGAAGTTTGTGCAAGTTTGTATACATACATGTGAACTTCAACATATACCGACAAGCAGGATCTCTCATACTATAAATTTGGTTATGACTCATGAAAAGAATAATGTTGGCTTTGGATATGCAAAGAAAGGAAAGCAGAAGTCCAAGTTGAACAATTGCAATTCTAAGGACATATGCAATTCATGAAAGGAATCTTGACATTAGAAGAAAGGCTGCCCATAGAAGAGAGGAAAGGCGGTGATCGCTATAGTGGCTAAGGGAGGCACAGATTCTCAAGATGATTTGATCCTCACCATCACAGATCAAAAGGTGATTAATTGCACATGAATTCTTGTTTCAGGTTGTTCATATCATATAACTCCCAATGAATATTGATTATGTGCCTATGAAAGGATAGATGGTAAAACATAATCATGGGGAATGATGCAACCTGCAAATATGTAGAGATTGGCTGTATGAAAATCAAGATACATGATGGAGTCATAAGGACCATCCATAGAAGTTCGCCATGTTATTGATCTGAGAAAGAAGAACTTGATATCCCATAAAGTCTTAGACAATATATATGTTATGAATTTCATATTTATTATATTATTCTCATTATTTAGACATCTATCTTTAACTACTCAAGTAACTTAAAAATTAATTAACCATAATTAATATTTTATACTTCGTAACTAATGAAGACTAATTATTATAAATAAATAAATAAAATATACAATTATATATATGTGTGTCTTTAGTTCTTATTTATTTTATGTATTTTTTACATTATTCAAAACTCGATAAAAATTGGTTTATCATTGTATATAATATATTGTATATCATTCATTAATCAAAATTTACAAAAAATAAAAAATAAAAGAAGCATTTTTATATGCATAAACATACTTACAAAAATAAAGTATGTATATATGATGTATTTTGGTTTTGAGTTCGACATGAAATTTGTAAATCTTAAAAAATATACATATTGAACACTTTTTAATTTGACTTCATTTATTATATTATTTTGTCTTTACACTTATTTTTTATTTATCATTTTCCAGATTGGGCCATGTGGACTCTTCTTAGAGAGCCATGTAATATGTCTCTTCTTGAAGTCCCACCCTGATCTAGGTCATATGATCTTTTGAATATATGATCTTGATCACAACACACACCCCCTCATTAGGGTCATTGGATCACATGATCTAGCGATGCCTACTCGTCATCTTCCCGAAGAGGTTGCTCTCCGAAGAGGCATATCTCTTGGCCGGGGCAACTTCTCCACATTCTCTTCGCCTCTCCATGTATCCTCACATCACAATTTCGATACCTTGGTGACGTCCCTTCATCCTTTATGTTTGTCACGACCTCCATCTTCATTCTCTCTCTCTCTCTCTCTCTCGTGTGCTTCACTTTTCGAGGGTTGAACCTACCCCCTCTAATCAACTACATAATGAACAAAACCACCATCGAGACCCTCATTTCACCGTATCCAACTTTGTGCGAGCATTCCTCTAAGTTGTTTCCTCCTTCTTGTGAAAGACAGAGAGAGAATTAGAGCTAATAATGAAGTAGACCTTCAGTGAGATCCACGATGACTTGATTGTGTCCTAGCCCTCAATCCAGTATTATTCGAGCTTCAAACCTCTGTCGAGTGTGCCATGCGATGACTCGAAGCTCTTAAGATTCTCCCTAGGCTTTCTGACCACCCTCCAATCTTCTTCATATTCTCCAGTTAATCCCTAGTTCTGTTCTATTAACTCTTCTCTGATTAATTGTGGACACAGACACACACACACACACCCACACTCTATATTCGATCTAATCAGCCCATTACCTTCATTGAGCATTCCCATTTTCATATTCACCTCTGATTCCATACTTCTCTTCTACATAACCCCCTCTGCTTCAATCCAGTTGACCTCCTTACATAGGAAGTTTACCCACTTAGGGCTCCATGTATAGCCATCCACTCATCCCCCAAGACCACTCCATTCCATTTCAAATCAACACCCTATTGTTTCGATTACTCTTCTAACTATTCCATGGAGAAAAAGACCTCACTGATAAGAAGCTGTGAAGCACCTCCGTTCTCAAACTTCACCCCTGATGAAGCTCTATTGTATCATCGTGCTAGTCAAGGTTCCCTCTCGAGAGAGGAAAACTTGGAGATCACATCCTTTGGTGATCCGAGTACATATGTCCAGAGATGTGTTGATGAGATCCATAGTGTCTACGTTATTGAGACAAACCCGCTGGTGGCACGTACTTCGAAGGTTGAACTCGTTTCGGTTGTAGATCCTTCATTCGAGCCTTCCAATATCAAGAATGATGAGCCCTTTTTTCAGATAAACTTCGATGAGGGCTTAGTTGATGAGGAGATTGATCAGATTGCGGAGGAGTTTGACCTTTTTGGCTATCTGGGTAGCTCCTTGATGAGCGACCCGGGTGACTAAGGTAAAAAGGTATCACAGGTCGTTGCGACCTCAACCACTCGGGTTCGGGCTCAACAAGAAAAAGGAAGACCACCAATGATATACAATCAAACAATCAAGCAAAAATAGCAGTTTAGCTATTTATTTTACTTGGTATAGCTATCAGGGTCGAACTCAGGAGCACGGTATGCCTAGGCTACGAAGTAGTCAGAAATCCAAAAAGATCACAAATGGTGGATTTTATGTTTTTCGAAATTTTTTGTAATTTTTCATAATAGGAAAAAGTGTAAAAGGGTTCAAAAAGTCACAAACAAACAATTATTTAACACATAAAAAATACTCAGAAAATTCAAATAAAAATATTTTTTGGGTTCTAGAACTATTCAAATATTTTTATTAATTTTCTTGAATTTTTCTGATTTTTAGTTAATTTTCTAAAAATGAAACAAGGCCAAAAATGCTAAACAGTGTACAACTGAGATCTAAAGGCAAGTTAAAAATACTTAAAATGCCTGTAAAATCCCAACAGCAATTTTATGACAAAGTAGAAATAAAAACCTAATTCCAACAAGTGAAAAGACAATTTTTAAAATTTTTATGGATTTTTCCTGAATTTTCTAAGGTTTTTAAGGTTTTTCAATTTTTATGATTTTTATAAATAAAAATGAGACAAAAAATTGAACTGAAGCAAAAGCGACTCAAAACAAACAATCAATAATTTTTTAGATTTTTTAGAGGGTTTTTAATATTTTTAGTTGATTTTTAAAAACAAATAGTAGCCATTTTTGAGGTTTTTGAACTTTTAAAAACACTAAATGGAAACAAAATGCAACCAAAAATTCATAAAAATTCCTACAACATGGCAGGAGCCATGTATCAAAATTTCACGATTTTTGGACGAAATTTATTATTTATTTTATCGAAAATAAAAGGCAAGCATACAGGGACCTAATGTAATGAAAACATGTTACAGGGACTAAAGAATAACACACATAGAAAGCACGAAGTCTTTTCTGCAATTTTTCCACAAATTGTAACACGTCCAATAACAACACACACAGGGGTATAAATGTAAATACTAAAACTAAAACATCAAAACATAACATCAATTAAGTCCAGGGCAGTACATGCAAATATCCCAAAAGTACACGTGACGATGCACGTGCAACCACAAAGGAAGGACTAAACTATAAATATCGAAAACTGCAGGGACACAGATGCAAAATGGTCCACTGTGTACTTTTTATTTTACAGATTAGTCGACAAATAAAGTAAATACAGGGGTAGTGGAGCAAATTACCCAGGCGGCTCGTACGACTCAAGGGAGGGTGGCAGGTGGCACACTCTAAATGGATGGCGACTTACAACTCTGGCACTGACAGCTGGCGAATTCAACGGCCTGACGAAGAAGTGAACGTGGGGCATACGGGGACCGTTAGATGTCAGATCTAATGGCCTGATAAGCGCAGGCAATGGATGGCTTTGACATGAACTGATGGAGAGGCGAGATCCAACGGCTGAGGAGGGTACTGGAAGAACTCCGCCTGTGCGAAGTTCACCGGAGCACCGAGGAAGATCGGCGGCTTTGATGAACGATCAGACGGCGGCAATGGGATCGTGTGGCTCCTCCGCATCGGGTGAGTGGGTCAGATGGGCTAGCCACTGGTCGGATCTCCTGGAAGGTGGACGAGACCTGGGATAGCTCTGGCGAAGCTGAACTGAGGTGATCTGGGGTGTATTCATGCACGCTACGACCTCGGGGGTAAAGCTCCATCTCGGAGGAGTGCTCCGGCCAAGGTTATTTGACCTAAATTAAAAGAAGGCAGCGGAGAATGGAGATGGAAGTTCCGGCGATGCGACAGAGGAACCTCAAGCATAATCTTGGCTCGTGCAGCCAAGATTTGGATGATAAGGGTGTGTAAGAAGGGTGTCGGTGAATAGGGTAATCGATCGGGACGAGTAAGGGTAACTGACGAAGCTCCGACCACCGGGTCGAAGCTGGCGGAGCGAAAATGGAAGATTCGAAAGAGAACTGAGCTAGGATCGATGAAGGGTTTACCTGAGGGTCCTAACGAGATCATGAGCTCTAGGGGATGAAATCGAACTGGATCTTCGCCTCGAACTCACTGCGGAAGGCGGGGGAGGCTCGTCGCGGCGGAAGTCCGGCCACGAATCTTGAGCATCGGTGGCAGCAGCTCTCTCCGGTCTTCAAGATGCTGCTCCAAATGTTGTCACAAGGGGAAGAGGTCTAGGGTAGAAAGAGAGTGTACGGCACGAGCTACTGCTCTGGGGAATGAGATGAAGAATTTATATGCGTTCCCAGGTGGCTGGAAAGAATCGGGTGGAGCGCGCAATCCAAGAATGATCCACCACTCCCTAGGGATCTGCGAGGATCGCTGATCCATGGGGAAGAAGCGGGCGGTGAAATCGGGGCAGGAGACGGTCAGATCCGAGTGGGAAAATTTTGAGAAGACGGGGCGAAACTCGGATCCGGGCGAAGCATGGTCCGGGAGGGGGAGTTGACCGGGGTCAACATCCCTCTTGGACCAATCAGAAAATACCTAGGTTAAAAAAAATTGAAAAATAAATTAAAAATAGAAGATGATTTTATTTTAAAAAATATTCAAAATGAAAAATGTTTATTATTTTTCAAACTATTTTTTAGTGATTTTTATTTATTTTTATAAAAATAAAGGTATATACATTATAATACATTATATGCATGTATAAAATACTTATGTATTTTTATTGTTATTTTTATTTTCTTATTTTTGTATAAATACCCTATTTTTATATTTTATTTATTTACATCATAAAATTTAGAGTATAAAGTAATTTTTATTTTATTTTTATGAGTTATTTACAAGTATATAAGTGTATGATACATGTATACATGTGTTTTGTATAAGGTGAGAGAGGGAAATTATTTTTATTGTAATTTTTATTTTATTTTTAGCAATATATACAAGGGCTTAAAATATCTTTTTATTGCTATTTTTGTGAAAATAAAATAATGATAATATGTATATATACATGGAAGGGAGTATGTGCAAGGTAGAGTGGCCCTATATCTCTCTACTTATTTTATTTGACGATCAGGTCCAGTTTGGACCCTCTCTTGGATTCAGGTCATTCAATATTTATTCTAAATATTTCCCTCTTTTTCTTTTATTCTTTATTCTTTTATTTTTGCATAAATACATGTTAATTATTAATATTTAACAAATGCATGCTTATTTGTAACTTATTGTATTTACAACTATATACATGATATTTTACCAAGATATTTAGCTAAAATAAAAGAATAAAGAGTGATGAATGGGGATTCATCACTCCTCACCAGTGGCCATCTGGGTCGTTCCTCATCGGTGAACATAGGTCAGGAACCCTTTGATTCGGATAGGGATATCTTTGAGGATGACCCAGATGTTGACATATCTCTTATACATTCTATCATTCCTAGGTTGCGTAAGAAAGCCAATCTTCGGGTTTCTTGAACTTGTACAGTTCACGTTGATTTGGCCATTCTTTTTCTCCTTGTAAATTGATTCATTATTTCTTCCGTTTGTCTTACACCCCTAGGTTTCTCTTAGGATTTTTGTTATACTTTGGATGTACTTTATCCTAAGTATGGGGGGTGTAGATGTTATGTTGTTCACATCGTTCTGTTTTATTACCCAAGTTGTTGCTTATACTTAGGGTGTACTTTACCCTAAGTATAGGGGGTAATATCGCTCATTTCATCTTTGATCGTTTTCTATTTTTGTTTCATCTTCTCTCTCGCTTGTCCCTCACGTATTGATATTCTTCTCTATACTTAAGAATATTTTACCCTAAGTACTGGGGGGACAAGTCGAGTCGTTGATTGTGTACATTCTCTGTCCTCGATCATCTTCGGTTTTGAGTCTGCTATCCTTAGGATTACTTGATCTTAAGTATAGAGGGGATGATTGACTTCTATTCTTTATTCTTTAAAGACGTTGTAGTATAGATTTCTTTTCACCAATCTATACTTAGCCCGAGTTATGCCTTCCTTTGCTGCTTCTTTGGTCACTATGAGGACATAGTTCTTGCCAAGTATATGCGGGTGTCATATATATTCTATATATACTTTAGAAGCCATAACTCGTACTTTATTGTATTTTTATAATATGGCTCTCTAAAAGTATGGGTGTATATATTTTAGGTTTTTAAAAATAGAAAGAAAAATGTAAATATAATTTATAAAAAATATCTTAAAATTGTAAAAAAAAGTGTCGTAGAATATGTGGATAAATTCTTAATTATTTATAACTTGTAAAATTCTGGTAAAATCTTGTATAACATCGATATAATCTTGTATATAAAATATGTATAGAATCCTTTATAAAAGGTACAAAATTATTTTAAATTTTTTGTAAATTAAATTATTTCACTGACTTTTTCAAAAAGTACTAAAATTGAATAGTTTTAAAAGTCAATAAAAATTTGTAAAATTCTTTGAAAATCATAAAAAAATAAGTCGAAAAATCTACTTCATAAAAATTATTGCATCCATTGGCATTTTTCAGAACAACTCTGATTTTTGAACCAAATGGATCTAAGTATGAGAGATGGAGCTTGGTTTAGGCATTAATCCACTTAATTCTAAAGGAATTTTATTAGCTACTCGAATTAAACTCTTCATGTCTTTTAGATATAATTCTTTGGGTTCCATGAGACTGTGTTCGGAATTCAGCTTGAATTTGCCTAAGTAGGACACCTGATGTCATCCATTTAAAATTCTCTATTTGAACCAATTTTGACTCATGCACTCTACACTTAGCTCAGTTTTCACGAGACTGTGAAGGAAAGTCCATTTCGGTGGTAAATTTCCATCCTTATCTAGTGGTGCTGACGTATAAAGACGGGAGAGATTGAGGTTGAAATAAAGCTTTGGATGATTGAAGGATATGCTGGCACAATTTTTTCAAGATCTCAAAAATGGACGGAAAGAAAAGATGCTATATATGTCGGGGCACAAAAGATCTATGCAATGCAACAATCATTTCTACCAAAAAGAAGCCATACATCAAATAAAATTTGACTACAATCATCCAAGCTTAGGAAAATACTGCATTGTCTTAGTAGAGACTTGGCTAAACTGGCGAGGCTTCACAAGGAGATGTGATTACATTGATCACACTCCGTATCTCTTCCCATTCTTTTTTCTTCTCTCTGTACTCGATTGTGGACACAACACGACCTGACCTTAGAAGGAAATACCCCCCTCCTCGAGGATCGAGTAGTTAGATGAGGGCACAATGGGAGTGTATTACTGGAATGAGAGGTTTCTTCACTTCTCTAAGTAGGAAGAGCTAAAAAGTTTGTGTAATGGATAGGTGGATCTGAGATGGCTGTTGAGGTGAACCTGGATAAGGATTTGTGGAACTTTAGGGCTGTCGAGGCTTAAATCCTAATTCTAATAGAGTCGGACATACTAATAATCGAAAGGTCTACTTGAAGTTCTAAATTTGATGAAGTAAGATTCGGTTTAAAGAAGCAAGCTTGTTCTAAATTATTTTATTTTCTTTTTTCTTTTTATTTTTACTTGCACTTATTTATAGATAAGTGTTTTCTAAGGGACTAGAAAAGGTAAAGTATAGGGGAATGATAAATCTATGATTCATCACCTTTATTCTTTCATTTTGGTTACAATCCTTAGTAAAATGCATGTAAATACTCACTAATTTCCATGAATTAACATTCTAATCACATATATTAATATTATATATTTAGCACTTATTTTATACAAAATAAAATAATAAAGAAAGAAATGTAAAAGAAAAAGAATGATGTATAGAAAATATACAGACTGATCCTAGCCTTGAGAGCGGGTCAATATTGACTTTGTCGATAAAATAAATAAGTAGGAGGAGATAAAGATCTAAATATATAAAAATGTCAGAAAATCGAGAACATAAAAATACCTTTATTCATTTTTTACCTTGTAAATATTTCATCTAATCTATTTATCACTCAGATAATTTCAAATCAAAATACTTTCTTCACAAAAATTGTTTATAAAATTGTATATTAATTTATAAAAATATTATAAAAATTATTCAATATAAAAATAATTAATTATCATGAACTGAAAAGTTGTAAAAGCCAACTTCCGAGGTTCATAACTATTTGTAGAAAACTCCAAATCAACCAAACTCACTTTTAAGCCTCGTTTTATACTTAATACTATTTAATAAAAATATCAAGAAATATTAAAATAAAACAGGTGAGTTTTGACGTTTGGGCCTCGTTGTCTATATATACTATATGTAGAAACTTCCTGATTTTCTAATTGATTACATGTAGCTCCATTTAACTTAAATTTTTCTAAAATATTTGTAAAAATCAATAAAAAATTAAAATATAACTTAAGTCAAAATGCCAATAAATCTCGAAGTCACGAAGCCGTGACCTAAATCATTCAGATCTCATAACTCGGTCATATGGACTTTGAATTAGGAAAGCTCAGTTGTAAAGTTCATTTTATTTAATCACCTATCAAATCACAGTAATTTCGCTAAAATCATAGTTAATATGAAAAATGTGGATTTTAGGATCCTATTGGTATAAATTGTACAATGTAGCCTAGTTTTTATTTAATATATGTCATGTCATTATAATTATATTTTATTAATATTTAAAATAAAATGTATTTACAAAGTTAATAATTTATTTATTTATTCATTATTTAACTAATTGTAATTTATTTAATTAAGTATTTATTTATTTATTATTAATTATATATATATACTTAATTATTTATTCTAATTGTAAATGTTAATTTATTAATTTCATTTAATAAATTTAATTTTCCTTCCTTTTCTCTCTCCTCCTATCCCTTTCTCCTTCTCCAATGACTCTTCTTCCTCCCGTTGTTACCGCCCGCTTCTCTTCCTCCTATGCTCTCCACCTACCAACCTCAACGCCCCGGTCGTTCGACCATTTCCTCAACTGCCCGCGGTCATCGAACCGCTACGCTGGTGACCAGAGCTACATCCGTGCTCCCCACATTTCGTCCTCTATATAAGCCTTAAAACATCTCCATTGATGGGGCATTGATGAATCTCCATTTCATCATCTTTATTCTATCATTTTGGCCTTAAAAACCCTAGCTAATGCATGTAAATAACATTAATTTGTGCATGATAGCATTCATTATTTATTTTATTATTTGTATATAAAATAAGATTTTTAATGTCAAAATTATAGAATAAAGAGAAGAAAAGAAAAGAAAAGGAAATAAAATATTGAAAATATTTTATGACCCTAACCCCGAGACCAAGTCCAAAATGGAATTGGTTGATAAGGAATAAAGTAGTGTGAGATAAGGGCTAATATATAATAAAAATCCCATTTATTCATTATTTATTTAATCATTTTTTACGCCCATTTTACTCTTCGCAAAAATAATACAAGGTGTACATTTTATGCACAGAATAAAAAGTCAAAAACCAAACTTCACAGACCCATATCTTTCAAATAAAAATTCCAAACATATCAAAATCACCTGTAACTGTATATAACTTTTCAAGAGATATTTAATGGTGGAGGTTTTATATTTTTTGGAGTTACGGGGTAAAAGTTAGGTTTTGGACCCTCATTGTACATTTTACCGATTAAAATATTCAATTTATTCATTATTCATTATTTTTGCAAATTCATATATTTATAAATTTTTAAATATTATTTATAACATATGTGTATATTAAAATTAGAATAAAACCAAAAAGAAAATGGAAAATAAAATAAAACTATGTCAAAACATAAATGAAAGACCTATGTTATATATGTATATAAATAAAAGGAGAAAAATATTATTTGATTCTTTATTCATTCATATTTTAATAATTTTTTAAATATTATACATATTCTATTAAATACAAAACTAAAAAAAACTCACAAAAATACATTAAAATAAAATCATGTACATAAAACATATGTAAAATACTTATAAACATACCTACATAGTATACATATCAAATTATTTAAGTGTATAAATAGCATCATAAAAATAAAATAAAAATATATTTATACTCAAAAAATAAATTGTAAATATATATAATAAAATAATAAAATAATAGAATAAAATATATAAAAAATGTACAAAACATAGATAAATATACCTATAAATACACTGATAAAAATTAACTACTAAGAAATAAAGTCAAAAATAAATAAAAATCATAATAAAATACTACATTAAATAATATATATTTTTTATTTTATACTCAAAAAATAATAAAATCATTTATTATTTTTAATTATTTTTTTATATTAAAAAACTGTTATTTTGTCCTGTAGCAGGGCTGCGTGGACCAATGACGGCGCGTGGAATGTTGACCTCTGGTCAACTGTCCCATCTGAAGACCTGGCACGCCAGAACTTTCTTTTCCCCCGTTTTCTACCATTTATCCCGCTCCATCCATCGATCAATCGTCCTCACGTGCTTCATGAAAAATAATCATCACTCTTTAATTATACATCCACACCCAATTTGTAGATCCATTGTATATATGCGAGATTCATTAATTTCGGCCAGCCAATAAGGGTGTTCCATATTGTCTTTAAATTACTCCATCTCCTCCTCCTTGCTCCTTTGGTCATCCCCCAAACCCTAGAACTCCAGATCTCGACCAAAGTGAGTACTCTTGTGACAGGAGAGGATCCCCTGAGCTCGCGGATGCTCGAGGAGGCGGGAGATGCACCCAAGGCCGCCGCTCCGGCGAGGCTCTACTCCATGGCGTCTCAACTAGATAAGATCTACACATTTCTTCATTTTTCATTAGGTTTTAATTCCAGCATTTAATTTATGAAGTTAGTTTAATCATTAGGTTAATGGTTTAGCTTTGAATAACGATTTCGTAGTTCGTTGGAGCTCAGCTCCAGCGAACATTTCACTGTGATTCCGACTGGTTTCGACCCCACAATACACCTCATCTTCTTCCCTCTCCGCTTCTCCACGTTGCGACGACCACCAGCCACCCAGATTGCCCAACGATCTGGTCCGTCGTGCTCCCTCCACCACCCTCGCCGGAGCACCCCTCTATTCGCCCATTTTCCATCGATTGGACGTGTAATCAGGTTGAGGAAATTTGCCCTCGACCCGTGAGTCTTTTGGTGCAGGTCCTTCGCCAAGAAGAGCCCCATCTGGGGGGCTTAGTGGTTCCAAAATGCCTCCAGAAAGACTTGACCTTCGGGGCTCGATCAGGGAGCTCTGGACTATTTTGACGATACATGTGACTGCGGAAGACTTCCCCCAGTCTGTGGAGCAGTTCAGAGACAAAAGATACGCTCGAGGGAGGGAGGAAATCGAGAACGAAGCTCGAGGAAGAGGACCTTCTTCCCTGTTCTTCGTGGATAGCAGTGGTCGTTGGATTGCGGAGGCCTTCCAGTTCTAATCTCTGTCATCCGCTCAGTGATCATCTCAGTCGTCTGATGGAGCCCATGATCAGATCTGCACCCTTCATCTGCGAAGCCTCATCGGCGCACGTGGGCGCGCCACGTGTCAAGTGAATAATATGTATGGTAGGCTTCGGCTTAGTCTTCTGTATCATTTCTAATTGTTCTTTATCCTCATCGGTGAGAAGGAGGAATAATATTTTCCCCGACTTTATTGAGTAGGACAAGCAACCCCTAAGGGCTCGTTTAGGTACTGGGTTGGGTTTAGGTTGGAGTGACCTCCTATGAATAGTATCTGTTTGAATGGTTAGGAAGGTTGGGTTAGGTTGGAGTGACCTCCTACGAATAGTTATGTGATGGAATTCCAACCTATGATTGGGGGTTCTGAGGGTCATATTTTGTAAATCCAGCCCAGAAGAAAAGGAACCCTGAAGTACCAACGTGGCTTACACCAACTTGGGTGGGAGCTGGTAAAAACTGTTTGTGCATGTATACAGGCTTTATTGGTCTGATCCATATACACTACGACATCTCTGTGCCATTCTACAGAAATCTATACCTGAACACTAAACATATGGCCTCAAAAATTCAGGTGGAATGAGAAAAAGTTGCAAGAGGACAGAGAGGAAAATCGATGGAAACAGCCAGAGAGAACAGCGAGACTGCCAATAACTTGATGAAAAGGAAATGTCCATGTGCAGTACGCATTAGAGACACCCATCACACACACACACACACACGTCCCACTCTTATCATTAAACTCCCCGCCATTAATCTTGGTCAAGCAAGAAGATTATGATATCTGGGACCATCTATATACATCTTTGTAGACCCGGCAACAGATCTGAGGTATTATGGAAATCATACTCGAGTTGTTTACTGTGAGGGTGCCAACCTTGAGTCTCTTCCAGATAATTAATTATAAGGATCATCTCGTCTTAAACGCGAAGGAAGGGAAACTGATCAGTAAGGACAACTGCGTGTATGATTGTACAAAAACATGCACAATTAGGGCAGTATATTATGCAAATAGAAGGTCCCATCCTTTGGTGTGGTTGCGTTTAGTTAAGCAGCAGTTGTTGTATATATCTTTTGCGTAGATTGAAGGAGCACATACCCGTGATCTCTGCTGCATACTTTGGATAACTCCAAGCGCCGCACGGTGTTCTTCTATGATTTATATTGTCTTATATGTGTAGGGTTGGATATGTCCAAGGCAATTCTGTGACATATCATCAGCAAGGTTGAGGAGCGTATATACATCAGCCCCACCAGCACTTGGGCTGTCTGCGAGAAAGAAGAGAAACAGCCAGCCACCTTAACTGAAGCGATGCAGCCGCGGTCGATGCCGACAGCTTAGTCTCTTATCGGTGAGAGGCTCGAACTGGTGAGTTTGCCCGAGAGACCGGTAAAACGACATGGATCGAATGAGTAGAAGTAATATCATCACCAAAACTCAGTGATACTCCACTGCAAGTGATTGACTAATTAAGCAACGTTTATTATCGAGTCCCTTTTGTTATAGTAACTAAGTTTGATCTATATACGTCTATTGCGTTTCACATGATAAGAGGTAAGGAAATTTTGATACAAATGCATCAGTAACCTAATCGTTTTCGTGTCTTGTTTTAGTCATTTTGCACTTCATACTATGTTTGTAAATCTTATTTGCAATGATAATTTGAACAACTTATTGCCATTTTTTACTTCAAGAAAATTGACTTTAACAACGGATAATTTAAATATGGGAAAATGGTGCTGCCCTCTCGGGGAGCTAACTTAGCTCCCCCGCCTCATTTTCCCTAGTTTTTTTATTTTTTTTGAAAATTTCTTTCATGAATATTCATTATTATATCCATATATTATGCCATTCAAATTTCGTGCGAAACAGAGACTCCTACGACCTCCATCTAAACGGTCATTTTAACGGTCGCAGGATTTTTTAAATCGACCTTGTCTAGATGGAGGCCGTAGGAGTATCTGTTTCTCACGAAATTTAAGTGACATAATATATGGATATGATAATGAATTTACACGGTTTTATTTTTCAAAAAAATATGGGGAAAATGGAGCGGGGGGAGCTAAGTTAGCTACCCCTGGGGGCAGCCCCATTTTACCCTTTAAATATTTATTAAATATATATCAACGAATATTATTTGTTGTAGAATTAACTCTTCTTCTTGAAATAAGCAACGATAACATGTTCATTGCTAACGAGTACTGTAGCAACAATTTATCAGTTGACTTATTTGTTAAAATTTAAACTAATTGTTGCTAAATTTAATAATGATTAACTGCTGCTAAATGATTTCTTGTTAACAATATAGCAAGAAAAAATATTCAAATAAAAACTAATTGGTGTCTTAAATCAAATTTCTTGCACTGTTTATTTAAAAAAATAAAATATAATTTTTTATATATAGATGCTCAAACCAATCTTAACTAAAGTAACTACGTAAATGTGGAGTCCATTTTCTGTTTTTACGACAAATCGATAATCAATTTTTTAACCTCATTTCTTAGTAACATCATTTTTCTCACAGCGTGAAAATGAACGCTCCTCTCATTGTTCCTTTTTATCTGTCATGCCTTAGTTTCAAATCCTGATTTAAACAAACGGAGTCTTAAAATGAGCTGATTATATGCCTATGCAAAATACGTGAAAAGAATTTCAAACAACGGATACGTGATATAGGAAAGGCTAATCCCGTCAAACTCTAAAAACAAAAAGAAAAAAGAAAACAAGTTATAAATATATGCCCAAGCATCATTAAGTTAAAAAAAATCATATAATTCATACTACAACCAGAGCCTCACGGTTAGAAGCAAAGCCAGCAGACTGTGAGTGAATGAAATGGTCTAAAAAAATATACCTACAACCCAAAAGGCCCATAAAAGGGGCCCGAGCAGCACTATCAAAAAAACTTCCAAAAATCAAAGAGATGCTTAAAACATTTAAAAAATATAATTGAAACCTCTTTTCTCGGTGTTATGTAAGGTCAATTTTTTATTTATTTTTCTAAAGAGCCCTAATGGGAGAAAAAGAGATCCTCTTAGTCTTGTCATTTTTTAGAAAAAGATCAAAAGTCGTTCATCTTGAGGTTGCGCAAAACAAAGTGTTCAAATGAAAAATAGTCCCAACAAATAAAATTCATACATAAGAGGAGACATAACTGACTATCTCCAAAGAGAACGACAAAAAAAGGAGGTCCAAAGTCAAAAAGGGATAAAAAATCAGGATCCCAAGTCTTCATCAATAATCAAAACAGGTCATTTATAAAAATAGGTCATTTATCACACGATTACGTGATAAAGCGAGGAGGGGTAGATTATTTGGCATCCCTGACACTCAGTGTGACAGATGCGAAGAGCAGGTGGAAGATACATATCACTTATTCTTTAAGTGCCCAACGTCTGAGGCGATATGGAGGGAGGTTGGGGTGTCGTGGTTGTCGCCGGGAGGTGCTATGGATTTTTGGAGGGCGGTCATATCGGTGGGGGCAACTCCATGGATGATTGCGATTTGCCATTCACGATTCTTTGGGCCATCTAGGGCGAAGGAATGATCTCATTTTCAAAAATAAGATATTTTACCCGGAAAATGTAATCGCTCTCTAATTCATTGTATCGTTTATGGACCTCCGAGTAATGTACTCCTCTTCTTTGTCTTTATAATATATTATTAAAGCGGTGAATCCCAGCTCGTGATGTCACCCTCATGTTATTCAAAAAAAAAATCAAGATCTTCAGCCAACATCAGCAGCCGCATCCATAAGATAGCGAGTCGATCCGAAGAGACGATAATCTTCTAAGGATGATAAGCGCCAAAAAAAATAACGCACGACCAGAAGAGAGAACACATGCACGTAGCAATCATGAAGACTTTCCCTCTCGACTAGTGGAGAACGAGGAACAAATCTTTGCAAGTCCGAAAGACCCTCGGCCCGTTGGAACAACATTATTTGAATTTGTCATCAAGACAGACAGAACAAACAAATCTGATCCGCCTCTTGAATAATGTGATCTCGCACAATCGGTATGTTGCGAAAGGCCTTTTTGCAACAAGCCTTCCAAATCGACAATCAAATTGATCCCTTCATTGATATCATAGTCCAAGAATCAGTAACTGAGCCCGAGTTACAAACGGCATCGAAAAAAGCATCAAATTTTATTTCACAAGAAGGCCAACCCCAATCGTTGAAATTACTTTTGGCAAAGGAGCAGCTTTGGAAAATGTGAGTATAACTCTCCAGCTCATAAAGACACATGTGTCATCTATTTGTCGATGAAATAGTTAACTTAACAACAAATCTTGAGTTAAGTGCTTTTATTTTAGAGTAACCATAAGAAGTAAGAAATTCTTGCATAAAAAGATTTGACCACAACATTTGATCGAATTTCGATCTCACACCCCCGTCGACAAGAAGTAAGTGGATTTGCCTATTAATATTGCAAAATTTTGTTGTCTTTAAGGATGGGAAGTGGCAACAATCAATCTCATCATGTTGAAGTTTAGCCACGATCAAATGAAGTCTTGCTCTCAAAGATTGTACTTGATGGAGCACACCAACTTAGTTTAAAAACTCTCATGACAAAATTATATCCATCTGTTTTGGCATAAATTTATGTCCATCTGTTGTGGCACAAAGTTTTGTCCATCCTTTTTAGCCTTGCAATTTTGGCATATAAAGGAGCACACCTCCTTAGTTTAAAAACTCTCATGACAAAATTGGAGGTCTCCGGGGACTGGGTATTTTAGGCTTTTTTAAGCGAAAAAAGATACTTTCCCTAACATGCATCTTTTCCCAACAGATAACATACCCATTAGTGGATCCTCTCTTGTGGCATGGGCTGCAGCAGACTCTATTGCACGTTCGGGAGCTGCTCGATCTTGATCGAGCGGTTCCGACGAATTCGTACTTTTTGTAGGCCATGATCATGCGAATTCGTGGGAACGCTGATCAAGATCGAGCGGCTCCCGAGCGTGCAGCAGAGTTTGCTGCAGCCCACGCCACAGCAGAGGATCGCATCCTGCCCATTAGTGGACACTCGGCTAATGGTTCCACACAACCTGATAGAAATTAGAACAATTCCTAACGGGTGTCGTTGAAACCATTACCAAAGCTAAATTATGTGCATCTGTTAGTAAAGACCCATATCACCGGTAATAGGCAGCCCTTTACGGTGTGTTTGGATTGCAGGAAATGAATCATGATGGAATGGAATGGGCTAATGAATGTAAAGGAATTAATCTCTCCATTATTATGTTTGGTAGAACTAAGGAATGGAATCCACAAATGAGGTTCCAAATCCTTTCTTGTGTTTGCTATCTCCTTGTATGAATGGAATGGAATTGGACTAATTGCAGTCTCCATTCAGCCTTATTCTACTATTAATGGTATAGATATCATCCTCATTCAAAATTTTGAAACACCATTATTAACATAAATATAAACAACTAGTTCTAGAGTTATCAACTCTTATTACAAAATATTGATAACTAGGTAAACCATTATTTAAAATAAATAAAAATCTCACTGTTACTTCAGAAAATAATTACTTCAATTCAGAAATTCTCTGATAATTTCTTCTTTGTCATCATCTGAAAGGGTGAAGAAGACATCTATTGCTTATGGATCATGAGACATCTTCAAGCAAGCTCTATGTCGTTCTTTTCTGTCAAATACCTCAATTTTTTTAATATAACAGGCATAAAAGGATAACACCATACAAATATGATTCCATATATGCAAAGGTATGGCGTTTGTCTATTTTTCATATTACCTAATGTCCATATTATCTATTGTCCACACTATATATCTACAATTTCATAGTTTATAATGTAACATATTTAAATATATGTGGTATTTATATTTTTTATTAGGTTCGAATATCTACATGCAACTTTGTTAGGTTGAAAGAATCTAATAATATTTATTTGTTTGGGAAAATATAAATTTAGAAATCATAGGATTACAATTTTGAAATGTGATTATTGATCATCTTTTTAGATGAGCATAACAAAAAGAATATTGCTTCGATGATGACTTGGATATATCAAATATGTCTTTGTTAAATTACCTAAACATTGATCTTTAAACCTATTTTTGATGAATCAAATTATAGTATAGAGATATGAACTTTATTATATCCTTGCATTTGCAAATATGAATACGTAAATATGCAAATACAAACGTTGATGGATATAAAAAAGTTTGAACACATTCATAGAAATGGATCCAAATTTACAATATCCGACATGTGTAGAAATATTAAATTTTATACAAAAGAAATACAATAACTACTCTTATATGGATTTTCCCTTGCAGATTTTCCTAACCTATGAATTATAAATTAAGATTGATGCATATCTGTATGAGATGGATCTGAACAACAATTGTCATCACTGCAATTGATGGACGAAGGAATCCTCACAAATATGAGTCACGTTGGTGATTCCTCCATGGGAAACAGCATCCTAATTCCTAGAGGGGGGCTCTGAATCGGCATTCCTCAATTTTGAGATGAATATGGGTTGGTGATTCATGAAGGGATAAGATATTTAAATATGTGCATGATTGTTGAGTAGGGATAAGATATTTAAATATGTGAGATGAACATGAGCTGGGTATGCACGTTCCACTCAGAAATTGTATCCTAATTACCCGGAGGTCTTTGAATCGAAATTCCCAGGAAGGCTTTGAATCGTAATTCCTAGGGGGTGCCGTTAATTGTCAATCCCATATTTTTAGGAATGGCGTTTCCAATGGAATTCCATTTCTTTTCCTTTGTGTAACTACCAAATACAGGAAACCCCTTAATTAGGAATGAGAATTCCATTCCATCTTTGTTTACCGTAAACCAAACATGCCGTTAGTGTAAAGAGCTTTTCCAATTCTGTACGATGTGCTCGTCAAATCCTTGTAATGATAAATGTTAAGCAAATGCTCTCTTAATCATTATTTACTGTCCAAGTTCTAAAATACAGCATCTCCTTTTCAAGACTGAATCTTGATCAGTGTGCAATCTCTTCATCTCTTTTAACCCAAGTAGTTAATCACCATAAGCAACAGCATACTGATCAACTATATATGGAAGTCTGCAACTTTTCTACTGAAAGATATTCAAATTTTCTTAAATTTTCATGAAGAACTGAAATATCTCCATTTACTTCAGTTATCCATCATTTGGAAAGCCATTCACCAAGATGCAACATCGTCGTCATGTGCAAACATATGTAGACAAATCAGTTAATGGTAAAAAAGGGTGATTATCATCTTCACTATCATGTAATTAAAAAAACAGCAGCAAAAACCACATTCTGGCATTGCGATTTTGAAATAAAGAAAAACACATAGATCAGGTGTGACCAACTCGAGCAATCAGTACTGCTCAACCAAGAACGCCAAACATGAGGCAAAAGATATGTGGTCCTTCCTCCTGATGTGCGAGCCTGCATGTGCAGAAGTAGTCATCCACCTGGTAGCCTAACCATTCCGAGCAAGACTTGATCTCATTCAATCACCAGATTAAAAGGCTCCTCCCTCCAATGCCAAACCAATCCATCCCCATCCCATGATGTGCACTTGCATTGATGGCTTGCGTAGACATGACTCGCCTTCACGCTTTTTCCATAGGGATCATTGAGAAGAATTCAAATGGGCAGCAAACATAAATGCCATCCACCATGCAAATATAGGAAACAAGCCCCTGCAGTGGTCAAGGTTCGAGAGATGGCACACAAACCCCTCGACACATGTGAGAGGTGTACATATTACATAGCATGCACACAACCACATATCTCCCCGATCTCTTTTGTGATCTTTTCAGATCTCCAGAATGGATGGTAGCCCCTCAAGAAAAGGAAAACGAGAGAGAAATAGTACCCCTTCAGGTCTATGGAGGCCCTTCCACCCCCTATATGTGTGTCACTGTCCCATGATTTACTGTTCAAGGCCTTGCATTGCACCCACATACATCTCTATCTAAACCAAGCAAGCAAGCAAGTGCCATGATGGTAAAATGACAGACACGGCTCTCTAATGGCAATTTGGAGACAAAAATGGAATTGCCCAACTCTACCAAGTGGCCGTAGAGACAGATCAGTAGATGGGTTTTGTTTATTCTTATCAAGAGAAATCTGGAGAAGTGGGTTTTGGGATTAGTGGCATGGAACTGACGTCCCCCAGTTGAGATCAGACAAGGTGGGGAAAGGACATGGGGTGATGCTGTCAGAGGATAGCAAAAAGAGGGAATAAGAGAGCCGCAGTGGAGATTTATGAGGCGACCGAAGGAGCTGCACTGGTCTCTCTCTCTCTCTCTCACTCTCTCTCTAACTCTACGCGAAGATTTGTCTTTTGGGGATAATTTATATGGGATCTCGAGTTGGAGATGAGAGCACTGCTTCTGCTTTTTCTTGCTCCTTATTTGTGGGCTCTGACACGCAATGGAAAAGTTTCAATGTGTCTCTGGCATGGGGAAGTGGTTTTTTGTGTTGTTATAATAATCAGAGTTCGATATTACATAAGAATGGATGTTCACACATGTAGTAACAAAAATCAAAAGTTCTACCAGAGGATGGAGGGGTGCAGAGACGGAGCCAGAACATTTTTGAGGAGGAGGTACAAGATTTTAAAAAAATACGTCTATCAATTACAGTACAATCATATTCGTTATATAACAATAATTGTTAGGGACACATTATATCTATAGTTTTCATGCATATTTTTCATCAATTTTGAACTTATTCATTATATAATAATAGTCAATTTTGAACTAATTTTATAATCAACTATATCTTTTTATTCAATTTAATATAATATATCTTGCACAATGTCAAGATTTTTTGTGAATGATATTTATACTTTTTTAAAAGTAAATTATATTAAGTATTTAATTATTTTAAATTCAGTATATGGATTTTGATTAATTTCAACATAAACTACATTTGTACCAAATACGTATAAAATCAAAAATATAAAATGCCAAATTCTATACTTTTTATCAATAACAAGAAATATTAATGTCTAGAAGAAAAATACACCGATCAAGAATATATGTGCATTCGACCACTTTACTTGATAATAAATAGGACCAACGAATAATATTTGAAACTTGACAATAAATGAATTCTTTTAAAAATTTTATATTTTTAGATTGTGAATTAAACCCTGAATTTGTATAAATGATAATAAGATAGGATGAGAGATCAATTCATTTTATAGTTTGATTCTAAAAAAGTGGATAACCAATAATATTAGGGTAGGGATCTATTATAAGTGAGATAAAAACTATTATTTTTGGGTAGGAATTTTATGTTAAGAGGCATATTATCTATTGATAAAAATTATTGAACTTTTTCTAAAGAAATGAAGGGGGCATGTACGAGTTTTACCCTCAAAAAATCCAAATGAAGCATTATAATTATGAAATATTATGATTATTTTTACCTTAAAATTTCATAGGAAAAAATACATATACATATATTATGGAATCCTAAAATTTAGGGGGGGAGGGGTGGTTCATCGGAGTCGAAATAATTGGGTTAATGGAGGCGGACCCACATGGGTGCCATGCGAAGGCAACCCATGCAGGTGGACGTCTCTATCCGGGGTTCCACCAGTAATGATGGTGGCTACTCATATAGACCACATATCACATGTTTTCTCCTCAATCTCTCAAAGCCCCCAGAAGTGGAAACTGAAGCAACATGTCCATGTCCCACACATAAATCCAGTGGTAGGCTGCCCTTCAATATATGCCATGGCATAATCTATCCCAGTCAAACTCCCGTGTTTCCCCATCTCCCTCCCGGTAGAAAGGTTACAGCATTACACCTAATTAATCTTTGTTTTGATGGCTAAAGAAAATCCAAGACCTTTCCGGGTTAAGCATTACTATTTTTTTGGTCGCGGTCAGAAAAATAAAAGAAAGGCCACATTGATATTGGAGTTACAGTCTAGGGGGGCTGCAATGGAAACCATCCTTTGTATAATGAGATAATCATAAGAAGGGTCATTGAAAAGACTGGTAGAAGATGAACTGTATGCAAACAGCAGCGAGTATTTAAATAGAATCTCTGGAGGTAAGAGAAGCCATGCAGCTGGAGGACTGTGAGGGGGGGAGGGAATGGGTTCACCAACTCCGTCCATTGCAACTACAGCACCTACACACGTTTTTAAAGTTGAAGGAAATACAGGCGTAGGGGGTGGACTAGGGATTAAATAGAGAAAAAGATGGAGGAGTGTGTCGAAATTAAATTAAAAGAAAAGTGCTGCGAAGAACTTAAACACATGAACAGAGACCTAATGGGAGGTAGGCGAGTAGGACATGGTCCTAACTCTAAGGATGAGGAGACCCACATGACGCACACAGGAAGCAGCAGCCTGCATGCTCAGAGGAGAGATCAGAAGGAGGAGATTGCCCTTTGTGAGGAAGAGGATAAAGGTGAGTAGCGCAGGTATGATGTAGTTTTCGGTGAAAGAAAACTTGCCCTAGGGTTTTCCTGCATGACTGATATGTTCTTTCTTTTATATATCTTGGGAGTTATTATATATATATTTTTCTACCCCCGTGTCCCATACGTTGATTCTGATGGAAAATCCGTAGTTCGTTTCGCCAAACAAAGAATTCCCATGAAGATGCCGTGACAAGAAGTTGGATGGGTCCGAAATATGATGTATTAGCAGTAATGCTCGTTATTCTTTATTATTCTTCTCTGGAAATGCTCGAAGAGTAATGGTCATTCTCGAAGAGATGGAAGTGACTATACATTATATGAAACTGGCTTTATTAAATAGCTTATTAAAAGTTATACACAGTTAAAGGTGACTTTGATACATTTCAAGTTTTTATTTGAGAGATACAAGTCTGAGAAGTTGGGATTTTGGAAACTTATTCAGATCATAACTTTTTATCTATACATTGTTCTTGTATGAATTAAATTTGTATTTTTCTTTATTTAATTATCTACAACTTTCATGTTTAAAGTTTCTTTATTTGAAGTATATAAAGTGGAACTAAAAATAGGTCTCAAAAGTGAATAAATAATAAATTAGTTAAAAGGGATTTTTATTGTATTTTGACCCTTGTCTCCCCCTACTTTATTCCTTGTCGACCTAGTCATCGAGATGCCTAGGTCTCAGAGTTTTGGATCATAAAATATTTGCAATATTTTATTCATTTTCTTTTCTTTTCTTTATTCTATAATTTTAGCTTTAAATCGTATTTTATACATTATTTACACAATGATGCATGAACGTAAAATGCCTAAATTAAGCCTATTTGCACGCATTTAGTAGGGTTTTTAAGGTCAAAATGATAGAATAAAGATGATGAAACAGAGATTCATCAATACCAAATCAATCATAATTTACTATCGAAATAATCACTAATATGATTATTTTGAAAGTTGATTGCGATTGATTTTTGAGGTATACAGGAGAGGTGGGGGGTTATGATGCTGAAATTTCCTCAGAAATAAGCAAGCATGTGACAACAAGCATCTTTTAGTAAGTTCGAATCCTTATGGACGGGCTTAAGTGATAACATAATTAAGACACTCTTCTCATCGTGACACGTTTGTGTGCTTGTGTATTATTTTTTTGTATATAATAAGTTGGGTGTCCTTATATAATGTGGTTTTCCTATATATATCATGTGGGATTCTACTCGTATAACTAGGGGATTGGGCATGTGCCCACAAGTATCTAACTTTACATAATCTGTAATGATACATTACGAAAAATATGTTCTCAATGGTGTAGACTTGGTGGGTGATAGATTTCAATCATAAATACACAGAACAAAGTCTTTATGCATATTCCTTATAGATAAGATTCCTTAGGGCTAAATTATGCAGTGATTGCTTTGTAAAAAAAATGAGACAAATCATGCTTGTCTTTAATTCTCTAAGGCTAAAATTAGTAACTAAACTTGTTAAACTTCAATTTTTCCCGTGTAACTTATAATGCCTAATGCAAGAGTACTATCTTATCCATAATCACCATCACAGAAACATAAAACAAGGGGTCATTCATTCATTCAACAACTTCATCTCTCATTCTCCTCCAAGTACATGGACAGCAAAACATCTGCAAACATAAGATTAAATAAATATTTGATGTCCTCCTCATGTTCTCCCTCTCTCCAGAACATGCACCACTTGGAATGAATATATCATTGATAATCATTTACGTGTTTCACACACTCCTCCTTTCAGTTAATGCTCTCTCTAAAACTCAAAATGAGGGTCGTCCTTCAAATGCCCTGACAGAGCATCTGATTTTGGAATTTTCCCGTTTGGGTATCCACCAGCAAATAAACAAACTGTTTGCTAATAACTATTTCCTCTAACACAACTAGTAATGTTTTCAGCAAACCATTCACTAATGGGTGAATAGCTCGTTGTTTGGATTTTATACATTAAACATATATATTGTTAAACATATATAAAGTACAAACATATATGATGATATTATAATATATAAGAAATGGGCAAGCCACGAACCATTCGTGATGAATAGTTCTTCATTTGCCAAATTATCACATAGATTATAATATATAAAATTAATATATGTACATAGCGTTGTATGGGGCTACTCCGCCTCATTTTTTGTCAATTTTTTTATTTTTTTGAAAAATATCGTTATGTATATTCATCCTTATATCTCCTATATGTCATTCAAATTTCGTCAAAAACAGAGACTCCTACGGCCTCCATCCAGACATGATCAATTTAAAAAATCATGCGACCGTTAAAAAAATGACTATCTGAATAGAGGTCGTAACAGTCTTTGTTTCTGACGAAATTCGAATGGCATATAAAATGGATACATGGATGACTATTGTGACATCCTCATTTTTTCCATATATATATATATATATATATATATATATATATATATATATATATGGGTTAATGGGGCTGCCCCTTAGGGGTAGCCAACATGGCTGCCCCTACCCCATTTTTCGCAATTTTTTTTATTTTTTTTGAAAAAATATCACCATATATATTCATCCCTATATCCCTTCTATATGTCATTCGAATTTCGTCAGAAACAGAGACTCCTACGGCCTCCATCTAGATTTGGTCGATTTAAAAATTCCTACGACCGTTAGAAAAATGACGTCTAGATAGAGGTCGTAGGAGTCTCTGTTTCTGACAAAATTCGAATGACATATATGAGGGATATAGGGATGAATATACATGGTGATATTTTTACAAAAAAATAAAAAAATTTTGCGAAAAATAAGGTGGGGACAGTCATGTTGGCTACCCCTAAGGGCAGCCCTATTTTTCCCTATATATATACACACATTTTATTTATATACATACATTAAATAATAATTGCCGATCATGAAAATCACTCACTCAAAGCCCACTTGAGCTCCACCTTTCCTCGTCGCCTTTTGTCCCCGCTTCCTTTTCCATCCAACCCATCTATCAACTTCAGTCCCTCTCTCAAAGATTTTTTTTTTTGAGGAAAAAGGGTGAAATCCCGAGATGGGACTCACCGCCAAAAACTTTCAATTAATAGGAAGATAAAGATACATATTACCTTGCAGACCAGAAACGATAAAGGGAAAGACATGTAGCGATTACATTTTCAGAATAGAACCTCTGGTTCTTAAAGATCAGATCATTTCTTCCACCCCAGATGGCCCAAAGGACTGCGAATGGCAAAGAAACATCGTCTGTTGAGTTCATCCACACCGACCTAATAGATCTCCAGAAATCAGCAGTGCCACCATATAGTAACCAAGGCACACCTATCTCCTTCCAAACCTGTTCTGACGAAGGACAAGTAAAAAACAAATGCTCTGCATCCTCAATCTGCGCTCCACATCTATCGCACTGTGTATTCGAAATGCCAAACAGCCTACCCCTTCTCGCTTTATCCCAAATCCTTCCCCTCCTGAGGCACCACAGAAAAATCTTTACTCTGCAAGGGATCTTGCTTGCCCAAATAATCTTCATATCCTGCTTCAGATCGGGTTCCAATTCTTCACCTCTCCCTCTAAATACCTTGTATGCTTTTTTCACCGAGAATCTCTCTCCCTCCCAAACAAAATGATCCCTGCCCTGTGAGATGCAATCAGTGGAGGGTAGCTCAGATAGCATTCTGTCCAACTCCTCCCTTCTACGTCCAGAAATGTCATGCATGAAGTGAGGAACCCACGAACCAGAACCACCAGCTTCAGCCACTGAACAATCTCTGCCTGCTGCCAATGCAAATAGTCTAGGGAATCTATTGCATAAAACTCCTTCACCTGTCCAATCGTCCTGCCAAAATCGAAATACCTCCCCAGTCCCCAACCTTGGCCTCATTCTTGACCTCAGTTGAGGCAAAACATCACGGACTCCATTCCAAAGGGAAGACTCGAATCGCACTCTACCAGCTTCTAGGGAGCCGTTGACACCATAAATATCTCGTACGAGTTGGATAGCCAATCTGTCTGCATTGCCCCAAATCTGCACCACCCATTTAGCCAAAAGCGCTTTATTCATGCAAGACACATCTCGAATTCCAAGCCCACCTTCGCTTTTATGTCTCGTGAGGTCCTCCCATCTCACCAAATGCGCGCCTGGTCTTTGTTGCTTCCCATCTGACCAAAAGAATCTTCTCATCATTACCTCTATCTTCTTCCTTACACCCGATGGAATTAGCCGGGTTGAAAAAAAGAAAATAGGTATTGCTGACAACACATGCTTCAAGAGAATCAGCTTCCCTCCTTTAGAAAGAGTGATTGCCTTCCACCCTGCCAGTCTCTCCTCAAAACGCCTGAGGACCATGTCCCACTCTGCTTTCCTCAGCTTGCCCGCCACTAAAGGCAACCCCAGATAGGGAATGGGCAGCTGACCAAGACGACAACCCAAAAGCATAGCCCTTGATCTACTCTCCTCCTCGTCCAGCCCAAACTGAATCACCACTGACTTCTCTCTATTGATCATGAGACCCGAGATGCTGCTAAATATTTCTACCAATTGTTTTGTCCTTTTGTGCATTTCCTCTGTACCACCCAGAAAGATCACCGTGTCATCTGCGTATTGTAGAAGAGGAACAGAGATGGACCCCATACGAAAGCCCTCACACCACCCATCATCGACTGCTCTCCTGAACATCACTGCCAAGGCATCCGCCACCAGGACGAAAAGCATCGGTGCTAACGGGCAACCCTGCCTTACACCCCTTTGAGGCTGGAAAAAACCACCTTCCGGTCTACCATTCACCAAAATCGAATAGGAAGAAGTAGTGACACACCTCTTCATCCAAGATACCCAAAGATCGTTGAAGCCGCGCCGCCGAAGCGAGTCCCATAAAAAGTTCCAGTCCACGCAATCATAAGCATTTTCAAAGTCTATCTTCCAGAGCAAACCCTTTACATTTTCCCTGCGCCACTGGAGACAAATCTCGGATGCCATAACCATTCCGTCCGCCATCTGCCTGCCAGGGATAAAAGCAGTCTGATTCTGCAGGATTACATCATCCAGCACCTGCCTGAGTCTGTTTGCCAACACCTTAGCGATAATCAAGTAAATTGCGTTAGACAATGCAATCGGCCTATAGTCCTCCACCCGCATCGGGTTGTCCTTTTTGGGAAGAAGGAAAAGCATCGCCCGGTTAATCTTCTCGAAACCTCTGTTACCATCTCTGAATTCATCAAGCACTGCCATAACGTCTTCTCTCAGCATGTCCCAAAATTCTTTGTAGAAGAAGACCGGAAAGCCGTCAGGACCAGGGGCCCCATCTGCATTCAAACCCCACACCGCTGTTTTGATCTCCTCCTCCGTGAAAGGCACCTCTAGACTAGCTGCCTTCTCTTCTGATAGCGACTCAACACCTGCACCACGCCACCCCCATCCATCACGCTTCTTCCTCCTAGATCTCTCCTCGAAATGATCCCTGAGTACCCGTCCCAATAAAACATCACCCACCACTCTTTCCCCACCCACCTCCAAACTATGAACATAATTCCTCCTTCTTCTTCCGGAGGCCATGGAATGGAAAAATCTGGTGTTCGCGTCACCCTCGTGCAACCACTTCTGTCTGGATCTCTGCCTCCACGCCACTTCTTCCTTCCTGTCCTCCAACAATAGTTCATCTAGCAGCCTTGCCCGCTCAAGTACCTCGTCCTGGTCCAGTCCCCTCTGATCATCTAACCCATCCAGACGGACGACTCCATCCTGAGCCTCCCGCCTCCGCTCCCTCCTTCGTGCCCTCAAGCTACAGCTGAAATCGATTAGAAAGCTCCTTAACAGCACCAATTTGGCTGCTAGCCGCCTGACAGCCGACCCCTCCACCTGCCAACCCCTCCACTTCGTAACTACCTCCTCCCTGAACCCCTCCTCCATCAACCAAGCTCTCTCAAATCTGAAGAAGGACCTGGGTCGCATCTGTTCCTCTGAAGACCACAAAATAGGCGTGTGGTCGGAGTGTGCCCTGGGTAGCGACCACGCCCTAGAGAGTGGGAAAAATTCCACTCCCTCGGACGAGAGAAGAAATCTATCCAGCCTCGATCTCGATCTTGCATTCCGCCATGTGTAAGCGCATCCCGCTGCATCAATAATTGTGAGTCCCAAGTCAAGAACCTGATTCCTAAAATCCTCCGAGCCAGCGTCGCGACCGCCACCCCTCAAAGGTCTATCATCGGCCATCAGGGTCACATTTAGATCACCTCCAATGAGCCAAATGCCCCCCTCCCTGTGCGCTCCCACCTCCGAGATATCTGCCGCCAAGGAACCTGCCGTCGGACAAGTAGGTCCATACACATTGGTCACGGTAAAAATGACATTATCCTCCTTTCTTCTAAGACACACAGATAACGAGAACGAGGATCTTGTCTCTGCCAACTTCTCAAAGTCAAACCTCCTCCAACCGGTCAGGAGCCCTCCCGCCGCTCCCTGAGCCTCAACCTCAGCAAAATCAAAAGAAGAGCCACCACCCAGATCCCTCCACACCTCTTCCCCTGGTCGGGAGACCTTCGTCTCTTGTAAAAGCACAATATCCGCATGGGCTTCGCCTATTAACTTCCGGACACCAAGTCGTTTCTCGGGGCGACCCAACCCCCTCACGTTCCACGAGATCACCTTCATTTAGGAACTACTTTGGCCTTCCCTCGTGGCGGGACCACTCCCAAGCTTTCAGCAAAGCGTCTGTCAAGCAAGCTGAAGAAACTTGGTCTTCCAACCGGCGACGACGGTCCCTCTCTCAAAGATATCCCCATACGATCTCTCCACCACCAGTCCGGGGAAGGGGAAAGAACTCACTATATATTTGCATGGGTGCAACACCATCCCCCCTGCCCCCGGGGCCAACAAGACCAGCTTCCTCTGCAGGCAGTCCAGCACGAGGTGGATCCCCACCACCGAGCAGATCAGGATCCTCAAGGACCTCTACTACAACAGCGGCGTCAGGTCCCCCACCGCCGAGCAGATCCAGAGGATCTCCTCCAGGCTCCGCCAATATGGCAAGATCGAGGGCAAGAACGTCTTCTACTGGTTCCAGAACCACAAGGCCCGCGAGAGGCAGAAGAAGAGGCTCACCGTCGACGTCCCCCCTTCCTCCAAGCTCCCTAATACCATCTCTCCAGGTAAATTTTGTTGTCTTTTCTCCACATCTACTACAGCAAACTGGTTCGTTTATGTTGATATGGTCTCTCCTTCTCTCACTGTTTAATAACTCCAGGTGTCTCTCCCACTTCTGCTGGAGTCTACAACAATGGCCCCATGCTCATGGAAAGAAGCTTCAGAGTATGATATATAAACTATACGTAGTATTGGTTAGAACAAGCAATATGATTTCCATGCATGACATTATCCCACTGATGTGTCTGCAGGATTGCTCCTTGGGAGGATCAAGCGTGATCGAAGGAAACATGGGATGGGTAGGCGTAGACCCGTCAGCAATGCCACAATACTACTGCCACCACCAGCACAGACCAGCACCAATCTACTACTACGAGGACAGCAGCAACTACTACTACCACCCCCACTTCAATCACAAGAAAGATGAGACAGAGCAGATCGAGATCGAGACGCTCCCACTCTTCCCAATCCACACCCATCATCACCAAGAAGAAGAGACGAGGGATCACAGCTACTACCACGAACCACAGCAGGGACGGAGGGAGGGGGGGACGGGAGGGGGCCAGGCCCCCCCGTCATCCGAGAATTCCCTGTAATATAGGATAGTTGGCCTCCCCAATTAAATGTGTTTTGAGTTTTTAAATTATCTATTTACTATATATAGAGAAGAAAAACTCAATTATACCTCTCTCTTTTTTTCTGAAGCGTGATCTCCCTCTTTCTCTCTTCATATTCAACTTATAATTACCACTACGCTATCACGCAGGCAGAAATGGAGATGTCCAGCGTTTGCTTGGTCATCCGCCTAACGTGGGACATGAGTATCCCGAGCATCTACGCGGCCGTGAACTCCTACCACTTATTGCGGTATTGAACTTTGACCACTATCTTGGCATCGGGGTCGGCGGAGGTCTCGTATGGAAGGAGTCGATTGTCGTTAATGACGAGATGCTTCAGTTGATTGATGGTTGAATTGGGTCGTGGGCGGTGCAAGTAGAGCTGAAGAGGCGGTGGTTGTTGCAAAATTGGACGATAGATGGGGTCTCGCGCTTGCACGCCTCATTGAGGATGACGTCCACGATGCCGTCGTGGGAGACGGCATGACACATTTGTTGTTGCCGACGTCGATGCCCACCCTCGGCGTCGCCGCCACTTGCAAGGTTCGCGCCTCGCCTAAAAACCCTCCCCCACCCCCGACTCGACAACCTGCAAGTCCCCCTCCGTCTGAAGGAAATTCATCTTTTTTTACTTTTGATTAATTTTAACCGTTAGATTGTCGATTGGTTAGATTAACTCACTCATATGGTTAGATTAACTTACTCATATGGTTGAGTTAATGAGCAAAACTAACGGAAGGTTATGAGTGTCAAACAGAGTATTTATTCAGGAGTCTGAGTGTAATACGTGATTATAGAAGGTTTCTGGGGTAATTACGAAATTACTCAGGGCTATGGATGTAAATATCCCTTATATTTATTATCCTTATAACTAAATGACATTTGATTTCTTATTATTTTGATCCTTTAATATTCTCTAACCAATGTACAATATGAAAAATTATTTGTGAGATGATATTTAAATATTTTTCAATTATTTTAGGTATCGAATCGTAATAAACTTTACGAAAAATATACCATGTGTTTCTTTATCGCTACGAGTTGTCGCATTATATATCATCGTAGAATTGTTGGTTTTTTATGTTTGACCTTTACATATATAATGGTGTCATTTTTAAGAATCAATGGTTAAAAACGTTAGAAAATTATATAAATCGCTACCGAAAATGAATTATGATCACAAGAAGATAAAAGGTCATAAAAAATTCGTAAGATGTTTAAGAAATAGATAAGATTAATAAAATGGTAATATTATAGAGTTTAATATAAGAGTATCATTTTTTCTCAAAAAAATAAAATAGAATCCATCACAAATGATGGTAGAATACCCCTTTATCTAATAATAGACAGAGCATTTAATGGCATTGTATGTGTATATATCCTCTATAATCTTCTATACATACAATTCATGTGCCTTCTTATTTTAAAATTATAAAATGGTTACCTTTTTTATTTTAGGAATCTTATGAAATCATAATATGAATGCATATTTAATATTGAATTTAATATAAAACTTTTGGTATAAAATTTTGGTTTCTAACCAATATAATTGATAAATTTTGTTATCATAATATGATGATCTTTTTAGAAATAAAATGAATTTAAATTTCTTTATCTATAACTTAGGAGTGTAATTTTCTTGGTCCATTTGGCCTCCCCCTATCAAAAATCCTGGCTTCGTCCCTGAACCACAGGTCGAACACCTCCACTGCAGTGGCAACGACGCCTCTCTGGAGCTCACCCTCAACTCCTACCACTTCCTACAACACCACTCCTAGCCGCACTCCGGTCGAGACACGTGTCCACCCATCCCCTTCCCCACCATGCCCGCTTTGCTGTCAGGTACTGTGGTCTGTTGTGGTTTGGAGGTGTCTCCAACTTGCACTTGCAACTGTGCTTAACTACTATATGCTAAACGGTCCTTCCACATGATCGCCGCCGTACATCCCCCTGTGTGGGTCGTTTGCATGTTCTAAATAGTGCCCACCTTTCCCTTTCTCTATGATTCAATGAATAAAAATCTCAAGGGGTGCCTTTGGCCCATGTTGCGAATAGTGTGCTAGAGCATGGACGTGGAATCCATATATACACACTGTATATACGGGTATGGGAAAAAGCGAGAAGATACCATATGTTGCCATGGGCTGTGTAGGGTTTGAGAAACTTAATGGCGCATCTTTCACATCTCATGTCCCAACTGCGCTACTCTTTCTCGAGCGGGGGCTTAACAGATGGGGATGACGACGTGAGAGAGCTCGAACAGTCGTATGCAGGGAAGATGGAAGTCGAACTATATGCTCTGAGGGCACAGGGAGTTGTGAGGACCCGTAAAAATTGGCAGTGATTGCAGCTCATGCACCATTATATGTGTGTGTAATGGCTGCTGCTCGTAAGTGGCAGCAGAACAGAACATTGATATCAACAGGATACTACGAGCCTACCATGGACATGGAGACGGATCTGTTCACAAAGGTAGAGGGGATTGTTTTATATCATATACATGTATGTATGTATGTATTTGCATACAAGGGTACCGTTTGGACTTGGAAAAGGTGTTGAGAGGAAGCTTATCCTTGCCAATGATGATTGGTACTCAAGCATATGTGTGATGATGTTCCGTAAATACTGGTTATCGTCGAATGAGGGGACGAGTTTTGTTTTGATGAACACAATTCCCGATGATCGAGAGATGTATGCATAATTAATGGCGCAACTCCCAGCGTTTATTAAATGCTTACTATCTCTGAGGGCAAGAGTGCTGCATATGGTTGACGAATGTTGCCCCTATCTTTCAAGCAGGAGTAGATTAAATCTTGTCTTTAACACAACAAAATCTTTCGAGATTCTTGGTTTTTGTGATCATGATTCTGAACTTGTGAATTACAGAGTTTTTTTTGGTGTCTGTACCTTTTTTTTCTTTTAAAAAAACATAGAATGAGCTGACTATGGAAATGAGATAAATATTCAGTCAAGTCCAACTTCGTTTATGCATCTGAGCTAAAGATGGATCCTTTCTGGGAGAGAGTAGGGGTGTTCAAAAATATCCGGGTCAATGGGTACCCAGCTTGATCCGTCTATTTTGACCTTAAACTTTCGGGTACCCGTTTGAAAATGATGGGTCGGGTACCTGCAATGTCATGACCCATGCCCCATATAAAAAATCCGACGGGTACCCAGTTGGAAGCTTACCCTATAAATTGATTCATAAAAATACAAATGGTTAGATACAAACACCAATACATATGCTACATTATTCTTATCTATTTTAAAAATATAGAAATGAATGTGGATATAAATATCGGTGAATATGGAAAACAAATTGCCAAGTCATTAAAAATGAATGCCGGAATTAAATGGATGCAAATTAAAAAGGAAAAATAATATAATAAAAAATGTACAGATAAGATGAAATTTATATGTTTGGGGTGGCTCATATATGTATCCATTTTGAAATCGAAATATATATGGATGTCAAATTTTGAATTAACATATATGATAACGAATCGGATACGATCCAAATCGATATACATACATTCTGGCATCAAAATATGATAATAATGAATACAATTGAATACGAATTGTCCCCCCACCCACACGCATACCCGCGCTCGCGTCCATGCAAACGCCCATGTCCACGTGCGAGCGCATGCGCCAATGCGCACACACGCACACACATAGTGTGGACGCACACATTGTGATAACCAATTGTGATGATAATTAATACAGCCATGTACGAATAGGAATATATACTTATATATTGTTTGTCATGTTGTCCTCTGATTATATATATATATATATTTATTTATTTACATCTCTTTATCTGCATTTGATTCATTATGAGGATGAACCTACGTCAATGTGTCATCATTGGATCTGTATTCGATGGTATTCCTTCCAGTTGCATGTATTCATATGGTTTACATTATCCACATAGTTGTATACATCCTCATTAATTTATTTATCTACATTTATTTATCCCTATCTAAGTGCATTCACTACCATTCAGATTTTCATATCTGGCATTATCATTATGAATATGATATAGATACAGATATATATAGTTGGACATATCGTTTACATTTTTATATATGCCACCATTCATTAGAAGTATCTTTCTTTATCCCCAAGGGTACCCGCGGGTACCCGCGAATAGCCAATATCCATTGCCACTAATCGGGTACCCGTTACAATTGGGTACCTGTTGGAATGGGGCGGGTCGACCCGTGACCCATTACTAACGGAGCGGGGTGGGTCACAATCAAATGGGACGGGTACCCGCCCCATGAACACCCCTAGGAGAGAGTAACTTCGGGTAGAGAAGCCTACCTCCAGCAACTAGAGCAGCATCCCACATAAAGAAGGGAGGTATGCATCCAGGTTTTGTGTCTCACTCGGCTCGAAGTGTCATCTTTCCAAAAAGACAGAATGAGATCGCCGCCTAAGAGCACTCCACCTCCGACATCCCTTGCCATACAGGACGTCACGACCTACTGCGGTATCACAGTTACGGCCCCTAATTTCTACTTTGTCGGTTCGACTCTTGTTGAAGATGATCACAACATCATATCATTGTGGTTAAGCCAAAAGAGGGGGCAAGGAAGAACATAATCCAGCAAAGCTCTACCGCTACACAACCCAGTACAGCTCTACTAGGTAATAATTCACCAGTCCAGCTCCATTTTTTAGAGCATGTGACTTTGTCTGCTGATAATAGTTATCAGATACCATCTCTCGTGCCTTCTCGCTCTCAAAGAGATAGGACAGACACAACTAGAGGGTTTGCAAGGTCTACATGATCTAGGTTTGATAGTGAGTAGGCCATCATTGCATAGAAAGCAGGCAAGGTTGGCAGGTTAGATAGAGGAAGGCTATATAACAAGTAATCATCAAAACTAGGTAGAGGATTTGATAACCGACTCTACTTACCTTGCATACCTTTTCGCTTATCCACCTCGCCCGAACTCATGATTCTTGACGGACCGGGTGATCATCTGATAAAGCAAGACAGATAGCTTTTCCTCACACTCGATATCCTTCGGTACCTCACTTGGAGACACCCTCAATCCGTTAATCACTCTTTCACTATAGCCAGAAAGGGAACAAACAAGCTTATAATCCTTCATAGTATCATTTTCCAGAAGTTTTTTTTGCCAATCAATGTTTAGATCCATACAGTGTTGTGTTTATGTAAGTATTTGAGTCGACGGTGCATCACTAAGATAGTGAAGATGAGTATAGAGTCTGGGGATCTATCAAGGGCTTGTTCGTTTGAGGAATATGGAGGACATATCGACGATCGATGTTTTAGTCTTGGAGTCAAATTTAGGATAAAGTTTTCTTCCTTAGAGTAGGTCTACTAAACAAAAATATTTTCCCTGGATCATGGAAGAAGTCAATTGGTGTAATCAACTATCTCATGATAAATTAGTCGACTAAAAACATGAATAGTCAGCTGTAAGTCAAATTGTCCGAAAATTCTTTAAAAGTTGACATTATTGACTGGATCAGTGCACTCGTCGAGTAGATTGATTTTTTTGTGGAAATTCAATTAATGGACTTCATATTTAGGTTCTTTACAATAATCATTCTAAGACAAAAAAACTAAAAAGCTTAAAACCTTTGATCAGCAAACTTTAAGCTTTGTCAACAATCCTACAGTATTTATTGTTTATTTTCATGGTCGGACCAATGGGACTGACCGATCGAAGCGGTGATGATGTCAGCAATTCATAAAAATCGAAAAAGATCAAAATTGTATTGGTGATTTGATTTGTACGGTTCAACCGGGTTGAACCGAAGTATAGACTGGCATATCATACAAATAAATAAAAAGGTACTACATCATATTTTTAGAGAGTATACACGTGTGTCCATCCAGGTTTTTCCAATAACACGCATACCCCTATTTTTTTACAAAATGCAGTAGTAAACATTTGTTAGTAATGACCTTTTGTTAGTACACTTGTGCTCCTATGTCAAACCAGCAAAAGAATAATATTGTGATTTGTTTAAGAATAAAGGAGCACAAGTGAAATTGCTTTAAGTATAAAATATTATTAGAAAAACTCAAAAGGGAATAATAAACATATTGTGAAATTCATATAAATACATATATATATATATGATGTATAAAATTAACAAATTTAACCTATTTAAACTCTAATTAATGATAAGCAATGTTATTTTATTGATTCTCATAGTATGACTAGTACAATATCTTCTTCGTTTGTTTGTGTTGGGAGTAGACAACTTCATGCACAACGTGTGAAGAGAGAGACAATACTCGTGTTAGGAAGGGACATGTAATAATAAGTCATTAGCACATGCAGAAGGAGAAGAGATAAAGAAGTACTATAATATGAGATAATTAAAATGAGATTGGATCATGAATAGTTTCTAAAAGCTTGCATTTTATTAAATTATTAGAAATTATTTTCTGTCATAAAATGGATGGTTGAATCGACGGTTTGTTCAATTGGTTCAACAAGATTTAAACGGTGACTGGTGTTTATTTTTTGAACAAAGAACCAAGTAGTTGGATCGTTTTTCTTCCGGTTCTTGGTTTAACTGATCAAATCGGTTCATTCGATTAAAATTTTGATCGGAATAATAGATCTTGATAGGATAGTCTGTTGAGAGCTGACCCAACACTAAGGCCTGTTTGGTTGCTGGGTTGGATTGGGTTGGGTTGGGTTACCCTTGTGAATAGTAATTTGTGAGGAGGATTGGGAGGGTTGGAAGGAGGGGTACACCGGTGTACCTCAACCCAACCAACTAACCAAGCATGCCCTAAGGATTAGGATAGCAAAAAAATAAATAAATATTATTGCAAGTCATTTCCATTAGGTCAGCACTGCCTTATTTATTCTCTGGTCAGAATAATGGGGAGTTCTGCATCAATCCCCCAGTTGTTTATTTTATTTTCTACACTTTGTACTCCATTCCTGAATTCCTAAAAAAATCTGATCCTACTTTGTTACAGAGTGTAGAAAAAAAGACAAATGAAAAACTCAGATGCTTGGAACATGGAAATTTACTTTTTCATCCTCAGAGCAAACTCGAAGTTCTCTCATGTCTCAAGCAAATTCACCCATCCAGGTTGGATGTAGTCCGATATTACAGTAGCAAAAAACCCTATAAAGTAACTTTCCATGATTATTTACAGCTATTGATGAACTGGGTTAAAAACCACCACAAACATACACAATATCCATGATACAATTTGAGGAAACCATGGCAGTCCTCTCTTAGAATGACAAGGGAAAAAAGAGCTACTAATGAGCGGGGGCAGTTCGCGTCTTCCTAAGCCGTGCCCGTGTCATGCGGATGGCATCTTCTATTACAGATTCCTCTGCAGGTGGATTCTGGTCTGGAATCTTGGTTGCAGCGGTTGTGTCGACCTGCATAGGCTCTGCGTCACTCGTCTTTGAAGGGCCTGCAGCTTCCACAGGGGTGCCTGCAGAAGTTGCTGGAGCGGAGGAGGGTAGCTCTTGTTGGGAAGACGCCATCTTCGCTTCATGTTTGACATCTTTTGCCTGATTCTTGGCAGGAGGAGGTGCTTGTGGAGTCTGCTGCTGTGGTGGCGGCTGCGCTTGTGGCTGTTGCTGCTGAGCCACGGGCTGACGAGGAGGTACAACTGGGGGTGGCTGTTGACGAACCTTCTCAGGAGGCTGTCTCTGAGATTCAACGGTTGTATACAATCATCAGTATTTTCAAAAGGAGGAAAAACTTGCGAGTTTATATGTAGTATTTAAGGTGAGGAAAGGTGCAAAAAGTCATGGAGATCCATCATTATTTCTATGCAATATGTATCTCTTCATGCAAAAAAACACCCTGGCAAATAAAATTTGTGTCCCTGAAAAAAACCTGCTGCAAGCAAGTTTGCCGTGGAAGCTAGAAATAAAATATGTGAGCACCTAAGAAGGGCTATACTCAGATATCTCCCTTATATGTTGATACCATCGTAGGAAAGAAAAAGAACTTAAAGAACTTGAAATCTTAAATCAAGATAGACTTACTTACCTCCTACTCGAAGACGTAGAGGAGAGGAGTGTACTGTTCTCTTTCCTCTCTTCTTCTCGACGACACTTTTCTAGCGCTTCTTTCATGTCTCCCTCCCCTTCTCTCAACTCCTCAACCCTAGCCTCGAGAGTGGTGATGGATGGAATGAAACTTTGAGAGTGTGGAAAAAAGAATGAAAGAATAGAAAAGCTTGTTTTATTCTAGAGGTCTAGGAGTCCTTATATAGGACAAAATCCTAGAGAGCTCAAAGGAAAAATACATAAATACCTCATAGAATATTCCTTCCACATAGGATATTCTCTTAACATATACTCCTACCACAGAATATTCTCTTAACATATACTCCTGCTACATTGAATATTCTCTTAACATATACTCCTGCCATATAGAATAATCTCTTAACATATATACTCCTAACACTCCCCCTCAAGTTGGAGCATATTTATAAGTCATGTCCAACTTGAAAACAATCCAGGAGAGTCGCTTCTTGGGTAGTGCTTTTGTGAAGACATCTACAAGCTGGAGGTCGATGTTGATGTGAGGCGTAGTAATCCTTCCAATCTTGACAGCATCACGAACAAAATGGCAGTCAACCTCTATATGCTTGGTTCGCTCATGGAACATCGAATTCGTGGCAATATATGTAGTAGATTTGTTGTCACAATATAGTGGAATAGGAGTAGTGACAACGATACCAAGTTCTTGCAGAAAAGTTAATAGACATGTGATCTCGCAAGTAGCTTGAGCCATCGCCTTGTACTCTGCTTATGCATTGGATCTATATACAATATTATGCTTCTTGCTTCTCCAAGTAACAAGATTTCCTCCAACCATCATAGCATAACCTGTGGTGGAGCGCCGGTCATGGCCTCAAATTTCAGCGAAATTTGGTCGAATTTCTGTCGAATATCGATATCCAGTCAAAATCGAAATTCAACTGAAATGACCGAAATATGGGGGTCCTAATACAAAAAATACTGAAATGGCCGAAATTTTGGTCGAAATTCCAACGAAATTCCATCGAAATTCTGTTTCGGTCGATACCGAAATGGTGACCGAAACCGACATTTAGGGCCTTGGCCCCGGTCCTCTGGTGAGCTTGCATAATCTGCATCAGCATATGCAATAATATCGGTGTACCCATTTGCTCCATAGAAGAGGCCATTTACTGGTGATTCCAACACGTGTCGTAGAATCTGAAGAACATCCTGCCAGTGACTATAACAAGGTTGCTCCATGTGTTGACTAGCTCTGCTCACTGCATAGAAAATATATGGTCTGGTAACAGTAAGGAAGTTTGCGAACCAGACTCCTATATCGAGTAACATCTTCGAAGATAGGATCAGAGAATGTGAAATGTTTCTTAGGATCTGCGGGAATACCGGCGGGCTTGCATCCAAGTAATCCGGCTTCTGTAAGAATGTCCATACAGTATTTTCTCTGTGAAAGATGAAGACCCTCTGTAGTCATAGTACTTCTATGCCCAAGAAATATCGTAGTGGACCAAGATCCTTGGTAAAAAAATACTTTCTTGAGGAAGACCTTGGTCTCTAGTATCCCTTTATCATCATCACCTCTGATGACCATATCATGCAAATAAACTACAAGAATAACAGTACCAGTTGTTCGCCTTCTGACAAACACAGAATAATCAGAGGTCGTTCGTTGGAAGCCACTACATTAAGTCTGACGAACCATGCCCCCTGGGCTCTGCCTTAGGCCATATATTGCTTCGCGAAGTCGACATACACCCCCCCCCCCCACTTCATAACCCAAAGGTTACATCATATATACATCATCATCAAGATCGCCATATAGAAACACATTTTTCATATCTAACTGAAAGATAGGCCATGCCTTATTAACTGCACAGAAGGATAGTCCTTATTGACCCCATACGCGCAACCGATAAGAATGTCCCGAAGTAATCTACTCCATATGTCCGTGTGAAGCCCTTTGCCACAAGACGAGCTTTCAACCTGTCACTCGACCCATCTGGTGATTGTTTAGTCATTAAGACCCATTTACATGCCGAAGGTTTAGACCATTTAGGACATTGCACTAGATCCCATGTTCCCCTAGAAATAAAAGCATCCATCTCGTCATCCATGGCCTTTCGTCATCCTGAATCCTGCAAAGCACTATGGTGATCTCTTGGAATAGAAATGGTCATGAGAGCATCTGCATATCTTCTGTCAATGGTTGATAAACTAGCAGTAGTAGTGAGATGAGACATGGGATGAAATGTGCATTGTCTCTTAGTTCTGCATAGAGCAATAGGAAGCTCCTCAAGAACATTCGGGACAGCAGTGGAGGGGACACTTGAATTAGGTATATCATCATGCAATAAAGAAATAGGTAATGGAACATCTGGTGATTTGGATTTTTGTTTTCTCTTATAGACAACGGTGGAGGTGGGAGATCAAGAGGGATATCGGTAACAGATTGTGTGAAAAAACTAATCTGCTAAAAAAATGTTACATCTGCAGATATATAATAGCGATGTCCAATTGGATCATAGCACATGTAACCTTTTTAAGTACGAGAATAACCAGGAAAAACACATTTAATAGCATAAGGAGAGAGTTTGTTGATAGTGTGAAAGTTATGAACAAATGCAACACATCCAACAATTCGAAGGGTAGAGGAAAAGGTAGTTCAGTTGGGTAGAGCAGAGAGAAGGGGGATCCATTTAGGAATGGAGATGGAACCCTGTTGACAAGATGGACAGAAACAACATCCCCCCAATAGGTTTTAGGAACTTTCATCTGGGTAAGGAGGGATCGGGCTATATTTAGAAGGTGTCTGAGTTTCCTTTCGGCTACTCCGTTTTGTTGCGAAGTGTAAGGACATGATGTTCAGTGAATGGTGCCCTGGTATGCAAAGAAGTTGGTTAGATCATGTTGAGTGAATTCCAAAGCGTTATCTGTGCGAAAAATTTGAACACCGGAGGAAAAGATATTTTTGACATAATGGAAGAAATTCTTAATAATGTTGCTAATCTCTGATCATTCTTTTAACAGATAGACCCAAGATGATCGATTGTAATCATCGACAATAACAACAAAGTACTTACGTCCACTCAGGGTACGAACCGGACAGGATCCCCAAATATCACAATGGACTAAAGAAAAAGGATTTTTGTGGTGAGGTTCAGAACGAGGAGGGAAGGATGCTCGATGATGTTTTCCGAACTGACACGCCTTGCACTCAAAGCGCTTGAGCATAGAAAACTTGGGGAACATTAAAGAGAGCTTTGGCGGATGGATGACCGAGGCGAAGATGCCAAAGAAAGGGATCAACGGATATAGATGTAGCGCCAGCAAAACCAGAATCAGAGGGGATATCAAGATAATATAGGCCGTTCTTCTCATGTCCCCCACCAAAAATCTATATCGTCCGGATGTCCTGAAAATAACAACAGAACTCATCAAAAATCACACAACATTTAAGTTCCTGGCATAACTTCTGAACATATAACTAAGCGGAAAATCAGGAGCACAATGCACATCAGTAAGTCGGAGTTTGGATGAAAACTTCATAGTCCCCACACTAGTGATAGGGGAATGTACTCCATTGGCAACCCGAACAGTCCTCACAACGGAAAATAGATGTGCAGAGATGAGAAGACTACATGGGCTAGTGTTTGGCGGCGCAGGAAGCTTGGGCTGGCGTCTGGTGGCGCTGGGGGGCGCCTAGGGCGCGAGTGGAGGCGCAGGGCACCTGGGATGGCACGAGCGAGCGCCTAGGGCGGCGCTGGGCTACCTAGAGCAGCGAATGGTGGCACGGGTTGCGCCGCAAGCGCTTGGAGTCATCGCAAGTAGGCGGCGGCTGCTTAGGGAGGACTTGGGGTTGGCGGTGGCAGAGTGATTTAGGTCAGAACATCGGTCTAACACCGTTGCTCTGATACCATGTGGAAAAAAGAATGAAAGAATAGAAAGGCTTGTTTTATTCTAGAGGTATAGGGGTCCTTATATAGGACAAACCCCTAGAGAGCTCAAAGGAGAAAATACATAAATACCTCATAGAATATTCCTTCCATATAGGATATTTTCTTAACATATACTCCTACCACATAGAATATTCTCTTAACATATACTCCTGCTACATAGAATATTCTCTTAACATATATATTCCTAACAGAGAGAATGAATGGGTGGAGAGTATTTCTATACTCCAGAAAATCATGGTTTAGAATCCATGATTTTCATCCATGGTTTTGCCCAAAATCAGTGTTCATGAAAGCGCTCTGAGCGGCCACATATGCGTGTGCAGACCCTCAGGCATGTCGCATACGTGAATCGTAGCACTAAGCGCCCCTAGTGCATGAGCGGATCACATATGTGGGTTATATGACCGCATATGCGAACCGTGCGGTCGTTCAGAACCCTAGCCTCGTTATCGGATCTGCCATAGGTATAATTAACCATTTAGATCGTAGTACCCTACTCAATCGGCCTAGGTTTCTCATCTCGCTCCCTCCCTCCAACTTCGAGATCCTCCGCCCCCTCCCAGCACCTCTGCCTCCTCCCAACTCCTTAGCCTCTTCCGGCTCTTCCCAGCTCCTCCGCCTCCACACAGTTTCTCCGCCTCCTCCAGCTCCACCTCCTCACAGTTCCTCCGCCTCCTCCCCGCTCCTCCGCCGCATCCTAGAGTACCAGCAACGCCTCCACCACCTTGCACCTCCGTTGTCACTGTGCGAAGGTACGTATATTCCCTTTTTTTCAATAATTTTGATTTTTTATTTTATTTTTAATACAGAAGCCCTACGAAATAGACATGTTTTCCCCTTATCTCTCTCACCTTACGTCTCCTTTCCTTTCACTGACCTCTTACTACCATATCAAACTAAAAGAAAGATGTATTCTATATGAAATTGGTAGACTAAAAAGGATTTTGGAGGATGGTTTCTTAACTTTTAAGTATTGGTGCCAATTTCATTATTTGGTATAAAAACCCAGACCCATGCTAGAAGAAATAATTCTCCTTTCCAATAGGTGTAAAACATAAACCCCTAGCTAATTCTACTTGCACACACTTAGAAACAACCTCTTCTCATTGTATATTTCCTTTAAAAATTGTGTTTACGAGCCTAAAGATAATCCAGAATAAATGACGAGTCTATGTTCCTCCACATGTAAATTGTTTGTAACACACGAAAAAATACGCTAAGCTGATTTCAGATCTTTTCAGGGTGTTGCCTTAAAGACGGGTATAAGCAAGCATTCATGTAATCACGCACCCACTCTCCTTGCATCTACAAATGTAAACTGTCTCTTCTATGATATCAATATATAGGAGTAAGGATAGTATGCACTTTTTTTGTTCATGCATAATTCTTTAAACAATTGTTTGTTTAAAAGGCTAAAACTTTTATTGTATATGCATATTAAACTTTTTTGTTGATATTTTTATTTTATAATTATGATTGAATGTCAAGCAACTATGGCCTCTAGACTACCATCTGACAGTGATTCTTCTCCTACGCCTGGAACTGAAAGTGAGCCTCCTATTCAAAGAAGCGATACATCAAAATTTTTGTTCCTCCTGATTCTAATGATCCAGGATGGAATTACGAGAAGCCTCATAAAGTGCTTCTTTTAGAGTTAAACTCCCATTTGTCCATATTTCGAGAAAAATGATCTCTTGCACCGGCGAACAACAGGAAAGCACAGAGTAGCAAATAAGGAATTTACTCATTATTATGAATCATTCTTTTCTAGCGAATCCGAGTAGCCCCATCATGGCCACTTGTTGGTTGTGTCGGAAGGTTGTGAAAATGGGGATCAATCGCATGAAGCAACATTTAGCTCACATTAAAGGCAATATGACATCTTGTCTCAAGGTGTTTCATGAGGTGAAGAAAGAAATTATGGACAGCATGGAAGGAATTAAAGTTAAAAGGAATGAGAAGACCTCGAGGATGAAAGAAATTCAAGGGCAAGTCTCCATCAAGATTAATCAACCCTTGGCTGATGAAGAGAGGATGGGAAAAGACTACGAACTTCAACAGAAGATGTGCTAACGGAGAGTCTACGCCAATCCTCAATCAAAGACCTTTGCCAAGGAGGAACGTGCACGCGTAAATTCATTTGTGACAAAATGCTTTTGTGACAATGATATTGCTTTTAGTGTTGTTAAAAGTGAGTCACTTCTTCGAATGTGCGAAGCAATTGGACAGTATGGGAGGTCGTACAAGCCTCCAATGTACTATGAGCTAATAGAAACTCTTTTGAAGGAACAAGTTAAGGAAACAATAGAGTTCTTGCAAGTGTGTCGTGATAGTTGGAAGACTTCTGGATGATCTTTTGCGATGGATGCATGGACTGATAGGAGAGGAATGAGCATAATGAATATTTGTGTCAATTGCGTGCTTGAAACTAGTTTTCTGAAATCTAATGACTCGTCTGCAGATTCTCATACCGTGGAGTATATTATTTTCTTAGTGGATAAACCCATTGAGGAAGTTGGGTCTAACAATGTAGTCCAAGTAGTGACAGACAAGGCATCTGCCAATATGGTTGCTGGCAGAATTTTGAGAACAAAGTACCCACAGATATTCTGGAGTTCTTATGCAGCATATTACATCAATCTTATGCCAGAAGAGATCAACAAAGAATCGAAAGTGAAAACTGCCATCACAAAGGCAAGGGCATTGAATGTTTTCATATACAACCATGCAAAAACATTAAGCTTGATGAGACAATTTACGCAAAAGGGCGAGATAGTGAGGCCAGGAACAACAAGATTTGATACCACATATCTCACTTTGCAATCTGTGATGGAGAAGAAGGATAAGTTGAAACTTATATTTTCTTCTAATGAATGGAGAGCTTGTAAATGGTACATTATCAAGAAGGGGGAAATGGCTTCAGCCATAGTTTTGAGTCCTTCATTTTGGACTCAAGTGTTTTTGACATTGAAGGTCTTTTCTCCGTTCGTACATGTTTTGCAGATTGTTGATGGAGATAAGAGGCCGGCTATGGGATTTGTATACGGTGAGTTGCAAGAAGCAAGAAAAGAGATCATGAGTATTTTCAAAGATGTCGAAGGATCTTACAAACATTTTTATCGATGCCATTGACTCAAAGTCAAAAGGAAGACCGGATAGCCCCCTCTAACTTGTTGCACATTATTTTAATCCCCACTTCTTTTATATTGACAATGCTCAAATTCAGAGGGAAGACATTGCTCTAAAGGGATTCTATGGATATTTTCTATCTTTATTTAGAGATCCAAGATATCATCACCAGAAAGGAGTTGCCTTTATATGAATGGGTAGAAGGATCATTTGGCAAACCTTTGGCTATTAGACAGAGGTCGATCATTGATAATGATTTCAATCCACGTATAATTTCTCACTAGAATTAATAGACCTATATGTTTAATGATTATTAGCTATTTTTTTCTTGAAAATATCATGTTGGTGGGAATTACATGGCATGGAAATGCCACAATTGAAGAAAATGACAATGAAAGTTTTAAAGTTGACAGCTTCTTCCTCGGGTTGTGAAAGGAATTGGAGTACTTGAGGCGGTAAAATTTAAAAATTAGTGCCACACATCTCACATGCTACACATCATTAATGGGGTACTTAATGATATAGTTGTGGTTATTTTGTATATCCATACGAAGAAAAGGAACAAGCTTGAATTCAAGAGATTAAACGATTGGTGTATGTTCAATGCCAGGTTGAGGGATCGCCATCTGATAAGCGAAATGATCCATTTGCCACAAATGATAGAACCCATTTATGAAATTGGATTGGTGAAGCAGAGGAAGGAGATGATGAAGTCTTCCAAGGATCGGAGTCGATGTGGAACTTAGTGGCTGATGCAACTGGCGTTGAAGATTTAATTCAACATAGAAGAAGCCAAATGCATGCTACCGGTTCAACCTTATTGCCAAGTTTGAATGAGGAAGAACTCTTATCCGAGGAAGAAAGTGATGATGAAGATAAAGACAATATCGCAGTGGAATTTGATGATGACTAGATTAGAATTGCTTTGCACTTAGTAGAATATTGACGCTTGAACACTTCAGATTTCTTATGCTATCTTAATCAATACTTTTGCTAATGTTATTTGTTTTGAATTTCAGTTTTCTTTCAGATATTTACATATTTTAGCGATTGTTAATTATCATGTGTGATAACTTTTCTATTGAAGTATTCATATTTGATTGATAGAGACTGTTTTGACCTCTACATGAAAGTCATCTTTTTTAGATCTTATGTTGGACCACAATTATACATAAGTTTAGTTCAGTTGTAGTCAAATTTGTATATATTTACTTGTTTTTAAATAAAAAATTAGGAAACCGCATTGAACTGCATATACCCAGCATATGCCCTCGCATACCGCTTAATCGCTATTCAGTGTACGGTCCGAACACATACGCATACCACTTTCCTGAACCTTACCCAAAACCATGATTTCCTTCGATACCATGTTTTTGTAGCACATGGTTTAGCCCAAGCTTATGATGAAATCTATGGTTTCACTAATAACTCTTCATTACAGCTAATCGTGATTATTTAGCACTGACCATGATTAATTATTTGTAACTGTAATTAACATCTACTAAACCATGATCAACATTCATTAACCATGATCAGTAAACTTAATGATCATTTGTATTCTTAATCGAGATTTGTTAGTTCTAATGATGTGATTAAGAGTTAATGATGGCTTAACCGACGACAACTGCTTTTTGCTTTCAAAATTCACAACAATTCGAAATAACCTCTATTCAGATGAAACAAGTTTCATTGGATTCGTCTCGCATGCCAGATCCGATATCCATATGAACGGTAGCATCCAAAGAAGTTGATTTTTAGGGGTTTACATACACCTTACTCATTGGAGGCAACCTAGTTACTTGGCAAACAAGGAGACAGTAATCTCCAGATATGACAAGCAACATGCGAGATCGCATGGCTTGTCTCCTTTCTACACATACTTGGACTTTCAGTTGTTGCTCACATACCTTTATACTGTGACAACATGACTGCTATGAACATCACCACTATACCCACTATTCATGAGCGAACCAAACATATGGGCATTGAATATCACTTCATCATGATGTCGTACAAGACAAAAAGATCACACGGTTTGTCTCCTTTCTACATGAGCTTGGACTTTCAGCTGCTACTCCCATACCTTTATATTGTGACAACAAAGTCTGCTGCGTACATCGCCACCAATCTTGTTTTCCATGAGTGGATCAAACACATCGAGGTTGACTATCACTTCATTTTTAATGTCGTATGAGAAGGAAGGATCATAACTCCACACATCTCCACTAAACTTCAACTTGCAAACATCTTCACGAAGGTAATATAGGAGAAGCGCCTTTAGTATTTGATTTCCACGGTAGGCATGATCGACATAGATGCTCCAACTTGAGGGGTAGTGTTAAAGTTGTTTTTTCTATTTTATTTGAGTTCCATAACCCTTCGGGGTTATATATGTATTTTTCCTTTTTTTGCTCTCTAGGTTTTAAGAGGCCCTAGACTCGTAGAATAAACATAACGATTTATTCTCTTCTCCACAAAAAGCAGTATTAATGTTATTGGAGTTCTACATGTCGTTGCACAGATTGCCAATGGAGAATCATAAGAGGCTCAAGAACCTAATGCGGAAGGTATTGTAAACTATATTTGATCAGGAGAGTCGAGGCTCGCTTTTGTTAATGGGAGTGTTGTCTCCACACCCATGAAGGAAGGAGTGATGAGGCTTAAGAACCTAATGTGAAGGGTATTGTAAACTAAATTCGATAAGGAGAGTCGAGGGTGGCTTTTGTTATTAGGAGTGTTGTCTCTACACACATGAAGGAATGATTGATGAGGCCGTGCATCTAAGTGAGATAATGACATGCTAATATCATTGTTGTAAAGGTCAAACTGATTAGGCTAACTAGTTGAGGCGGTAGGGTGGCCGATTATACCAATCGATCAATAGTCGGTCAATTAGTTGGCTAATTTTTGCATGGAGATTCCGTATTTTTTTATTTTTTTGCTTTTTTAAGCATAGTTATGATTAATGTCTTATTTAAATTCAATTACTGCTTTTATTTCATTATAATAGTATAGAAAATGTACAAATCATTGTAAATACATAGAATATATGTATTAAAATAGTTTATAGATATAATAATTACAAATTCAAATAGAATAAAAGCCGACTAAATCCGATTAGTCCTTTGGCTGCAGATTAATCCTTAATCAGTGACTCGACTGACCACGTATAGAAAACCGACTTCTGCAAGCTTAGCTAATATAGTGGGTGGCAAGATTTTAAGCGAATAGCAAAGATTAATTATGAAATATGATCAAAGGGATTTATAAGTGTCCAATTCCCCATGCTTTTCCCGCCAATGTTGCCTAATTTCTAATTAAAGCTAGGGTGCACACTGAAAAGCATGGACGCCAATTTTTTACTCATGATTTTAAAAACAATTACGCAAGTTTGAGCATGTTTGGGCTGCAAGATCATTATTTCTTTCAGTGTGATTTTGCAAAAGAGGTTTGAAGATTTGCAGTAGAACGATTGAACATTTCTAAAGAAGAAAGCATCACGATCTCTGTGAATTAAAAACAGGAAGAGATGCCACTTGATTATAAAGAAATCTGGAGGAGTAAAATCCCCACGGTATATTAATAAAGTGTTCCTTTAGATAGTGAGACATGGTTGACTTCTAACGAAGGCACATGGGTACAGGATTCCACGGATAGGAGATACTTTTTGCTGGAGGTGCAATGTTGAAGTGGAAGACATGTATCATCTACTATTGGTTGCAATCACTCGGCTAAGATTTGAAACCGTGTGAAAATTCCTTGGCTCATGACAAATAGCTTGTTTTTGGAACAGCATACATGCAGTGTTTGGGAACTCACCCACCTTTGGGCAATTTGGTGTGCCAGTAAAAAAACACATCAAGGTCAGCACTTTTATTTTGAAAATGTTATTGAGCACTACAAGGCCCTCGTTTTGGCATGGTATTATGCAAGATAAAGCTCGTATGTAATATTTGGGCCCTGGCTCGGGGATTCACCCGCTTCTTCTTTCAAAAAAAAATAGTTGTAATTACAGTTGTGGCAATTATAAGGGATTTCATGAGAGTCGATATCACTATGACTATGTTGATATTCTCAAGCTATAACTCATGTAATCAACCATGAACATAGGGAGTCAACCAAGTTAAATAAATGTCAAAAGCAGGTTGAGCAAGGAGTATGATACATGAATACATCAAGGAGACCTTGGTTATATATCTGGATACTCTGATAGTCGGGGTGAGTTCTTTATTCTACTTTATGAGTATATGATATTTTATATTTATGCACTCTTTATGAGTATACTTCTGATGCTTACATTACATCATGCGTTTCTCTGTTTTATATTACTACACCACAGTTAATAGCAATCATTCTACTAGAAACCTTCTAATTAGAACTTTATTCTGGTGATAACTGTGTATTTTTATTATATTTATTGGCAAAAGAACTATTGACTAAAGATCATGGGAAACTTTACCCCTGAAAATCAAAATTTCAAAGCCATTTCCACACTTTTTTGACCACAGTGGAGAGTTGTCGGCAATATTTCTCTGATTTTTCTCTTCTCAGTTTTGGCTAAACGAAACAGACAAGACGCTTAAGACTTGCTTCCAACATAGCCAATATTCTCTGCATGTTGCATGTGAATATATTTCAAAACTTGATGCACGAAATTTCTATCAATATAGACAAGCTCCATCACAAAATGCATAAAAAATTCAGTAGAATAAAGAACGTTGTGTTAAAAAATGCATGATGCAAGTGGGTTCTTAGCATTATAGAAATTCCTTTCAATGTGCAATTGAAGTCCGCTACAAAAATTGGAAGCTAATTGCTACTAACAGTAGATCATTATATTCATTTCACTATGCCTTTTGCGAAAAAAAGAAGAGAAAAGTCCATTTTTTTTCACAACCACAGAAAATTCATATCTAAAAATGTGATCCCAGAAAAGTTAAAATTTGATCCATAGAAATTCAGCAAAGGAAGAACGAGATACATCAGTAGGTAATACACCATGATTACATATATCTACATTAAATTGACAAAAGCAACCCCACATTGCCAAATTTTTTAAAGAACAGTGAGGAACGATGGAAGTACATGAGATCAATATTCTAGTTGATAGGGTATACCTGGGTCGGATTAGATCTAGAAGGCTGCGACTGTGAAGCAACATATTGCAGGATTTCAAAAAATCTAGTCTGACCATATGCCACGGCCTTCTGCCAATACAAAAATACAACATCTCCTGCTCTCAATCTCAGCTCTAGTAAATTTCTATCAATATCATTCTCGTGCTTAGCAATATAAGGACGTAGAAAAGAATCATACACATATATTGTTCCCTGCAGGTTTAAGTTCTAACCATGAGAACATGATTCCTTATATAAAAATGTAAACATTAAAAAAAAACAAGAAAACGGGACAAAAGATGAGCATACCCTTGTTTTAGGATACCACAAGTATATGAAGAATGCAAGTTTCGCTTCGCTGTACATTGGCAACCTTAAGCAGACAACACAAGTTCTCAGAATGCAACAATGCCTATCGAAAATACATTGTCCGACCAGAAACATACCAAGAAATGAAAGCATCTCCAACTCTCTCAAAAACAGTTATCGTGGCAACCAAGATCCTGATACAGAGTAGCAAATTCATCTATAAATGGAGACACACAATCGTAAAACAACACAAGTTCCACACAAAAAACCACCAGTATTGGCACCAAAATCGCAACATCTCGATTTCTGGCTTATTCTTCTCCACAGTCTTGAAGCACTCGTAAGCAGGATAAGCGTAACCGAGCGCCATTCTACATGAGAATTACAGGAGCACAATAAAAAGAACATGTAATTTTATCACAAACAAACGCACACTAACACCAGCTTACATCAGGGCTCTGGTAAGGAAAGAACCGATCATTTCGGATCCAATCGCATCTACAGAAGCAAAGATTCCAACTTTTCGCAAAAGAATGCCTAATCCGAAGCAGAAACAACAGATATTGTTACAACAACAGCATCAAAGGCGATCGAGAAAGCTCGCGAGATGATCCAGAACGAAAGTTAAGCCAAGTTGGGAAGGGGAGAGATTTCAAACCTAAACCCTCACACCGCGCGAGAGAGAGCGAAGACGCTCCGGATGCGAAACTTGAGGAGTGGGAAACCCGAAAAGCGGCGAGACGGGGTGGGGTGGGGTCACCGGTAGGAGGCGGTTACCGGGGGTTGCCGAGCGGCGCGTCCAGCGGGAGACGCCCCTGGGGATCGTCGGCGCAACGAAGGTGAGGGAGTGGAGGAGGTGACGCAGATTCGAATCCCCTTGTGAGGAGAGCCGTTGCGGAAGATTCTAAATTGCGGCTCCGGTCGAAGAGAAGCGGCGGCGTCCACCGGGTGTGGTGCTTTACGGCTCGCGTCCTACGTGGCACGGGGTGGTGACGATACCGTAGTATGGAGGTCTTGCTTAGTGGCGGAAGGGAGCGTGAGGTGGTCCGGTGATGAGCGACGGGAGGCGGTGTTTGTATCGCGCTTTGAGCGTTGGTGTGTGTGGTGGCGGAGATTGGGCGGATATAATTAGTGGATGGATGGGATTGAGTTGAGGGATGTTCTGTTAGGCTGATGTCTTATTATATTATACATGTCTTCCTATATAATATTATATTAAATATAACTGTAATATAATAAAAAAAGAATTATATGTAGATGATTATATTATATAGATGATTATATTACGAGGGTAGGGAGCCTGCACACTGAAGTGTAGGAAATTCTCTTCGCCCATCTTTTTTTTGACTATTTTTTTATTTTTTTTAAATTAAAAGTTGGGGGATTTAATTAATGTGTTAAGGGGAATATGTATTTCAAGTTTCATGCAAAACAAACATTCCTAACATGTTGTCTAGACATGGTCGATTTCAGCAATTCTGAAACCGTTAAAATTTGGTAGTCTTGATGGAGATGATAAAGTCTCGAATTAAGTTGAATTTGGAATGACAACATGATGATACATAATGATCTAAATACCTCAAGGTTTCATTTCAAAAAAATAATAAAAAATTAGGCCGGGTGTAGGGAGTTACCTGCACCCGCCGCTCCTTTTTCCCTTATATTATATATGCCTTATCATATCCATATTTTTACTTTAGATGTTTGTTTTTACCGTTCATGTGACACAGTAAATGATTTATCGTGTGTGACCAATCAAGCGGCAAACAGTTTGTTGATATATATTTATTTTGGGAATTACTTTCAAATCGTACTCATTCTGGGTAGTATTTTGCAAAAAATAATCGGCACATGTTGATGGAGAAATGGTGGAAGGAAATAACTGCAAAAAATATAAGATAACAGCTATAGGGAACGAAGATCATAATTTCTTGTTAGATCGTACCACTAAAGGTTGTGCATCGTTTATAATCAAACGTATGTATGTATGCGGAATAAGCATCATGAACATGTACATCAGCTTATGATGATATGGTAGGAATCGGTCTCTTATATGATAGGGTCTTTACACGTGTACCTTTTTGGGTGATGATGGGGATTTTTGCTCCTACCTTTTTGGGCGATCTCTTATATGATAGGGTTCTTTTGCTCCTATCTTTTTGGGCCATGAAAAGTTATACCTTCTAGATTAGTTCGTAATATACCCAAAACCTTAGATTAGTTGTCGTCTACTTTGGTCCCAAAACAAGGATAAGAGCACAAATGAAATTAAAAAAAATATGGGCAAAATTATAATCGCAAAATATCAAAGGGATATAGTGTAAAAAACACAAATATACAAGGCGGTGGATCAAATACAGATATATCCAAACATGTTGCTAATAGTTATCATCTATTTATCAATTTTAAAATATCAATAATGATGCATAGAGAGAGAAAAGGGAATCTACTTCATGAAGTAGATAACCTTACCTACTTCATATCTATTTTTTATATGTTTTTTTGGAAAATACCACCATGGATTTTCATAACTATATCCCTCTAATATGTCTTTGAAATTTCATCAGAAATAGAGATTCATATGTCTTCATCCAAGACAACTCGATTACAGTAAATCTAAGACTGTTAAAATTACATGTTATAGATGGAAGGCATAGAAGTCTCTGTTTTAGACGAAATTTGAATGGCATATTAAAGGGATACAATTATGAAAATCCATGGTAGTATTTCTCAAAAAATAAAAAAAATCCCAAAAATAAACATGAATGAGGTAAAGTTACCTACTTCATAAAGAATGCTCCCTTTCCTCATATATATTATTGAATTATGAAAAAGTGTTGCCGTATCAAAGAATAGATACAAATCAAATACATGTAATAACAAAAATACTCCCAAACAATATCTATTTGTAAATGGATTTATTGTGTAGACATCCATCTAAACTCACAAATTTACTTAAATACCTCCGCAACCCTGTCAATTAAAGAAAATGCATGCGAGATCCTTGAACTTACAAAACATATTTATGTTAATCCAAAATCTGTAAGGATAGTTATGTAAATTACAGGTTTATAGGATTTTTTTGCATAAATGTCTATTAATATAGGGTCAAATTTTAGGGTTGGTTCCATGCAACCAATAAAATCTAATAAACGTTGACAACTTAGATGACAAATGATTAAAAAAATTGTCAATAATGCCTTTGTAGTTCGTTTACCATTTATTGGTTGCCTAATTCAGGATAACGGTTTCAAAATTTTGGCACTATAAAAAATGTACTAAACCTTATTCCACTATAAGTAGGCTCGGCTACATGGATTCTTACTCAAATCCATGTTGAAAGATTCGACTATTTTTTACACTGACCGTTGACTACCTAACGCAACCCCTGCAACAATGGGATTTGAACCATGATCTTTTGTGTGTTAGACACACTGTACCACTAAACCATTACGTGGGTACAAAATACTCTTTGTACAAGTTCATGTTTTCTTCCATGCATTAGTGCATTATCCATCTCAAGGGTCTCCTAGTCCTAGCCATCTTTTGAGTTAGATGGTCACATTTCTCTTATAGGTGCCCTTAGGACCTCTTCTTGAGATTTTTCCATCTTCTCCCACCCTCAACCCATTTAACTAAAGATGTGTTTTTTACTCTCATCCCTATTAGACTTTGAATGTCTTTTTTTCTTTCCACCTCTTTTTTTGAAAGGTGTGGAAACATCACATCCCTCGTCAAAAGGACACGAAGACGGGGTGATGTACTACATTGAGCGATTTCGATGATCTAGAAAATGCCCCCAAATTTAAGAATAATATGTGACAAGAGTACACTTATTTAGAACTATAATTATTAAAGGGAAAAGATGAGTAAATACTACTACCACTAGACCATTAAGTAGGTACTTCCGCTAGACCATCTGGCTTTGTAAGATGAGTAAATTAACAATCATTGCAATCTAAATATGCCTTTGCTCTAAAATGCAATGGAAAAAATGTGAATTGATACTTTTTGTATTTTTGTTCTTTAACACCTTTTTGCCATGCAATAAGAAACACAATAAAATATACACTAAAATCAAAAAATCACCTAAAAATATTACTGAAATGGAAATGTTTTGTGGATTTTATGCAATATGACCGACTTTTATGGATTGGGGAGAATTTTTACCACAAGTATTCAACTAGAGAAAATTAAAAATAAAGGCAAATGAATATTAAAATTGAGTAAAAATCAATTGATATGAATATGCAACATACCACAATAAAATTATGTTTATGGGATTTGTAAGTAGCTGATTGTTATAAGGCTTTTGCTTCCGTTAACAAGCAAATAACCACGAGGGCACATATGTTTTCTTGTTTGATTTGTGCTTATTTGCTTCCGCTCCTCGCAACACATACAAAAGGATTCCAATTAAGCATTGTATTTCATTCCCGTGGTTGTGTTGCCATAGAAACAAAGCCACATTTAGCCGTTTAAAGGGTTTAAATATGCAAATTTCCAAGTCTAGATCCAATCCCTTGTCAAGGCAAAATGATCCCAACTTTTTGGATTTGAGAACCATTCAAAACGCTCTAAGCTCACAATGTCAAGTAGTAGCATTCCACTCATGTATCCACACTGACATTTTTTAGCATCTGATTACTATTTTTGGCGTCACAAAATAATGTGTGTTCGTATATGATGCCCTCTCACTAAAATAATATTGAGAGCACAAATGCTCAAATGTACTGATCGCTCAGTCAATTACAACCCAAAATTTACAGCAGCACACATAATGGATTCACATAATCATGCACAAGATGTATTACAATTTACAAAGAATGGAGAGTGCATCCACCTTATGTAAAGGAAAGCGGAACTGACGATGTTGTGACCAAACCTGCAAGCAAACCAACAAGAACTGCAGAGTTGTAGGTGCTAGGCTCCAGCTGCATTGCGTTATCCCTAATGTCAATGAACGAATCATTTTGAAAAGGTCCGCCAACAAGTGCCCCAATTGCAACATTCGGGTTAGGTTCCGTCGATGTGAGCCACTGGAAACCCTTGCATCCCGTCTTTTCAGATGCAGGAATGGATGCTCCTCTATGGTGAACTTGTTGAGGGTAGTTGTCCCCGTAACCGACAAGGTAACTTAACTCCATCGGGTTATCTCCCAGGATGTAATCAATCTACAATGTGGACCATGTCAATGATAAATTTTTGAAGCAGAATATATCATGCGTGTATAAAAAGAAACTCTTGTCCATAGGGGGGAAAAGACCTTCTAAAACCCTGCAACATAAATTATGCTTGGGGGTTGCATTGTATATATCGATTCGACTAAGATAAGTTCATGAGTGAAATGAGCTTTAGGTGTTAGGAAGCATTCTAAGCCAGCCACCTTTCAGTTGGAGATTTTGATGTCTCAAAATAGGGCCTTCTTTCAGTTTTCAGGATAAGTAACCGGTTCTCTTTGCTAAACGATCCAGTTTGATTTATAAACTTTAGACTTCATTGATCTTCCTAAATGAAATGATATCATCCGTCAAGTTGCATGCATCAAAAACATTATCAGAATAAAATTATCACCTGAGTGATGGCAAAATTACGAATATCAGTAGGGGTGAAGGATTGTCCATCGCATTGTATGTCAGGTGTCTGAGAAGTGAGCATGTAGTCACTGTAAACTACCGCAAGGAAGGAAGCAGCTACGGAATGCTGAAGGGCATCCCACTCATCAATCCACAACAACCCCCCTGCAAAAGGTTAAAGAACAATAGGTGTGTATAAGAAAAACAAAGAGGTCCAATATTAAGGGGAAATCAGATTGAGTTGGTTTCTATTGGTCTAAATTTGTTCCAAATAACAGAACAAATAAAAATGTACTAAGCCTTCTCCCACTATAAGTAGGGTCGGCTACATGGATTCTTGCTCAAATCCATGTTGAAGGATTCGACTATTTTTTACGCTGGCCATCGACTACCTAACGCAACCACTACAAGAGTGGGATTTGAACCCTGGTCTTTTGTGTGGTAGACACACTGTACTACCACTAGACCATTAAGTGGGTTTAAATAACAGAACAACAACTTTTAAAAAAAGATGGAAGGGTTAAGTAAATTATTTGTCGAAGTACTATATAAGATCCGATCATAATCTCAAGAGCATCAACATAAAGTTTGAACGGTATCCAATGGCATATGCTCACCTTGCTCCATTGGAGAGCTAAATGTGAGCTTCATATTATTCATCAAGATAAACAATGTACAACTTTTATAGAGGCGGACATATTCTCCACAGAATTTCAATACTAAATGGGACAAGATCAAATTCTAATTGTATCATAGGTTCTAGAAAAATAATATAATCTATGTTCTTTGGCCTGGTTCTAGCAATCTAATCAACCAAAAAACAGATATTTTTGAAACATACCAGATTAGTTAATAGAGGATGAATCGTGGTATAGAGATAGAAAATTATAAATGCAAAAGCTGGAAAGAAGTAAACATCAGATGGAAACCATCTACAGTACATGAGAACACATCCATACAGACCAGATCGAAGAGGGAAGAAAAATAATTACCATCAGTCCTGCTGGATGTGGCTGTAGGAGAATCAGGCAAGAGGCCACACATAACCGATTCAGCAGTTTTCCTATACATCTGAAGACCTGCATCCTGTGCATTCGATGACTCCTTTGAGCCAAACATTTTTACCCTGGATAGGAGTACCTGGAAAAAATAATAGAGATCTCAAACCAGCTCTTTATTGTTTAGTTGAAACTCTTGATTCTAGTGCTACACTATTTAATATCCTAGAAAACTGGTTCATGCGGGCAGGGCAATAAATGGCAACTGAATAAGCAATGGCAAGAAAAGGAACAGGCATCTCTCATTTTAAAGAAGGAAAAACGCATTCCTGTCATACCAATTTGTAAATACTCAAGGAAATGGATCTAATACAAGTGAAGAATACAATAAATGATATATACCTGTGTACCTGCACGCTTATCATCCCAACTAAACCAAGTTGGTCTTCCCCAATCAGCGTATTTTTTTCCATTAGTGACAGTTGCATAGCTTAGGTATGTTGGATCCCCAGTTGCAAGATGAAGCCAAGCTGCAGCCCACAGTAGTTCATCGTGATAATTGGTGGAGTTGTAAAACTTCTGAAGTTCGGGGATGCTGTCACTTGAAGAACCCCTATAGGTGTCGGCAAAAGAAAATAGTTGCTCGGCATGCTTCAGAAGTACATCAGCATAGGTATCAACACTTCCTCTGAACACCATAGAAGCAGCTGCCAAAGCAGCTGCTGTTTCAGCTGCAACATCTGATCCCGGTGAGGTTTTATTCACCTGTACAAGAGGCCTTTCCTCGGACATTTCTTCTGGCCTTTCCCAACATTTGTGGTCTATTTCTGGGTCACCCACCTTTTAACAAGATGAAAAATGTTGTGAGTCAGATATTTTAGAATGGAGAAGTAACCATCAAATTTGTAAAAAACCAACTGCTACGTGACTTGCCAACTTAAGAGGGACGAGGCTTGGCTCAGGTTTGAATTTTGGCAAACTACTTGGCTCATTTTACTCCTACGGATGTGTGCTTTATAACATTTCACAAGGAAAGCCCAGATATAGTGTAAAAGAAGACTCTTGGGGGGTTTCCCCCCGAAAACCCCGGTTACAGTTGCTATGCAGACAGCTTACAACATATCCCTTTCAACTTGTTTGTTTGGGAGAGCTACATTTCTGCAAGGATAGTGCTAACTACTAAGAAAGATGCAGAAAGAATGAAATAAAACCCACATATGATTAGTTTAAAATCTAACAGAGGAACGAACGACAAATATTTCTTTTAAAATAAACAAAATATGATGTAAAATGTTTATTCTGATCTTTATCATCCATAGAAAGTACTAACAGAAATAGAAAAAGCATGTGCTCGCATCTTTATCTGGCTTGATGGGAACCATGAAAATCAATCAAGTTACCATATAAGATCTTTGTGAACAAAAAAAGCATTTGTTAAATGAAAGGTAATGCCTCAAAAAGATGCGAGGTGCCATCCTCGAACTATGTTGCATTCTTCCAATTCTTTGCATTATGTATAGCAACTTGGATCCTCTCCGTTGCCCTCATACTCATTTACTACGACAATTTAATTCACTGTTTATACTTCTTTAATGGAGGAAGTTATGGAGTAGATCCTTGTTTTAGTTATCCAAATGATGATTGATCCAAAATTTGTCCCATTCAGATATTAATTACACCCTTGTCCTAGTATTTCGTCTTTGGCGAGAATTACGTTTTCTACGACCATTCTTTGGGTGATAAAGAATTAATAAAACAAATAAAAACTGCTCCAAAGGATGAAAATTTGGGAGGAACAAGGGCACCTTTTTCTTCGCTGATAACAATTTCTCTTTCAGAGAACTTCTCAGGAAGCCTTAGGCCCTTAAATTGGAAGTAGAGAATCAACTTCCTTGCAATCGAATTCTCAAAAAAAAATGGAAAAAATCATTCAATTCATACGATTACTCAAGCCATGAAGAATATAAAACTAATCTTATAAAGCAGATTCCGTAATCAGCATGCACAAGTTGATCAGCACCGTTATTAAACAACAGGTTTATGGCAATTCGCTTCACAGTAAGTATACCTGAATATAGAGCACGTTCTCGCTGGGATGCGCATTCACGAGGTAATCCGTGATCCACCGGAGGGCGTCGTGCGCGTGATCAAGCTCCTTCACAGCCGCCATCTGATCGCCGTACTCGAGGATCGCCCACGACAGCACCGTGGCGGTGAAGGCCATCGGCAACCCGAACTTCAGGTGATCCCCGGCGTCGTACATTCCCTTGGACAGATCCAACCCCGCCTGCTTCCCGTCGTTCAGCGCCGAGTCCCCCCTCCACGAGATCCTGCTCTTCTCGAGCTTCCCCGCTGCAGAAAAACACGAAAGATGGGATCTGTTCCGCAAATTTCACAACTCCGGGGTGGAAATGCGGGACCTTTCTGGACGTCGAAGAACTGGAGGGCGACGGAGAGAGCGCTGGCGTACTTCTGGGCGATGGCGCCGGGGGGGCCGGGGACGGGGAGCGGCTCGTTGCCGGAGTGGTGGTGGGACCCCTTGCGGAAGACGTAGACGGCGCCGAGGACGATGATGGCGGCGATGCAAAGGACGAGGAGCCACGAACAGCAGCCCTTGCCTTCCTTGCGCTCCCCCATGGCAATGGCGATGGAGGTGGGAGCTCAGATCTGGAGGTGGTGGTGATGGCGGAGGAGGAGGGAGGTGTCCCTTCCGGGCGGGGGTTGGTGGGACGGAAATGCCCCCCGTATGGCGCGGGATTGGCGGGATTGGTCCTTGGGCCGGGAGTGTCGGAGGGGACGTGGCTGCTTGTTGGGTTCCGATGAGTCGATTTGACTCCTCTTGGCGCTAAATCAGTATAACCTTGCATATATACCCCTGGGACTTCTTTTTTTCGAGCGAGGGAAATTTTTAAGAAGTTTTATATAGATGCCCCCCATATTAAAAAATACCCGTGTTCTATTCAGTTTCACATGAAGTTAACTTCTGTGAACATTGATTCGATTAATAAGGTCTCGTTTTGACGATAAATAAGGTTGTCTTGTCTTGCGATAAGGAGAGCTTTATATGGCAACAATATCGAAGGATAGAACTCTTTTATTTCTTATTCATCTATCTTCATTATCTCGTCCATATGAAATCTAAAGATGGCATGAAGAGAGACATCGTGCTTTTAATATTGATATGCGTGAATCGTCAAACAACAAATTTTCATATGGATTATTGCAAGCCGACTTCCCCTATAGTGAACTTCTTGATTTTATTTAATGGAATGGGGAATTTGTTAGAAGGGGACCTTAAATCTATAGGGCTGATTATGTAATATCGAGAATGCAAGATAAGGGTGAGGTGTAAGAAATGGAGAACACGAGATGCTTGTAGCAAGCACACTTACGTCGTGTTCGTTTGGAGAATAAGGCTTTAAATAAGGGATCAATTCCCCTTCCGCCACGGTTTCCAAGAATACGACCATTCTTATCCACTACCTACCCTTATTCCACTATTATTCCTATCTTTATTCTACCTTACCTATTATCCACCTTATTCTCCATATTCCTATCTTTGGAGTCGAATAGAGAATAGACCTTTATCCTTCTTATTCCTCATCCGTATTCTTGTTTATTCTCGAACCGAATTCCCCTTAGAATTTCAAGTAATGCATTCTGGTTCTAGATTATAATGTGTGGTGTAGTGTTGATTGTCTAGCCATGTTATAAATACCGTGGTAACATTATATGTTCATCTAATCTTCTCAAATTTGTAGTGATGCATACTGGCTTTATGTGGATTTTTCAGCTGACCTTACAATTTGTGAACTATGTGAAGGTGTTGACAATTTTGCTAATAATAGATGGATAAGTAGTTTAAGCATATATTGAGGATCCACCAACCATCACATACCTTATCAGGCTTACCTAGTCTATGTCAACATTGATACTATACCTAAAAAACCTAAATTTCTTCCTTAAACGTGGAGATCGAGCAACGGAGCCAAAGGAAGAGATGTGATAGATCTATCATGATCGCCTCCAAGGATATGTAAGTGTGTATCAACTACTGACCTTGTCGTAATCAATGGAAAGGTTTTGTTATCGACCTCTTCCATAAACGACAATTTAGTGCAAATGAATCTAATGCAATAATAAATCCGTGGATTGGAGTTATTTTCAAGTTTAGTATATTTTAATATACGAATACAGGTATAATCATATCCTTATCCATTTTAAAATACGATACGAATGCGGATACAAATATTGACAGATGTGAAAAATGTATTATTATATCTTTTAAAACGTATACGATGTAAAACGAATATGAATCGAATACAAATAATAACCGAATTTTTTAATAGATTAACTAAATTTACATATTTAGGATAATTTAGACATAAAATAGTTATACCAGATATAGTAATTTCATAACAAATATATCAGCAATGGTGAATGCAATCATAAAATGTTGTTACGCATAGTCGCAAATAAATCTATTACTACACTCATGTACGAAAACAAATATACGAATACGAATGCGAATATTAGCGAATGTCAAAGTGATATTCATATCTCTATCCATTTTAAAACGAATACGATTACGAATGTCAAAATATGTATAAAACGAATACGATAGTGGATCGGATACGAATATAGTCACATTCGTTTTCATCCGTGGTTAAGGTTGTGGGAGAATGCACTCAACTTTTATTTGCAAGAAAATGTGTGTTTTTTAAATGGGTTTTTATCAGTTGTACCCCTTCGAGATATTGCAATATCAGTTAAGCCCCTCCTTTCTTGGAAATATAAGTTGTGCCCCTGACTTCTTACGATTTTATCACGTATGCCTCTCAGGTTAGTTGCTGTCCATCCCCTACACAAAACAGTTGTTAACTTTGGAGATATATCGAGAATTAAATTAAAGAAAATAACCTGAAAAGGCCATCCCCTTCTTCCTCCTCCCTTATCCTCCCCCCCCCCCCTTCTCCCTCTCTGCACCCAATTCCTCCCATCGCGCTAGCGTGCTCTTATCTAACTCGAGCTGTTGTTGGGAGAGTATGGTTGCTCATTCGAGCTCCGTTCATGGCGGAGCATACGAGGGAACAACGAGTTCAGGTGGATCTTGTTTGATCAAATGGGTGAGTAGTGCTTCTATCAGACGGTTGATAAGAAGCATTTCTTGTCTAAGCCAACGATAACCTCTGAGCAGTTCCAAATCCTTCGACGTCCGGTCTGAGGAACCAACTGGACACGAGTTTCGAGCTCCGGTTCGAGGAAACCAACTGAACGGCGAAGCACACGAGGGAACTGCGAGTTTCAGGGCTTTCATTTGTTCTCCCCCAATCAACTCAAATGGTCCAAGAAGCCGTAATCATTCTCCGGTGATGCTTGCAATGGAATGGTTTTGGTATAATGATTAGGTATCCAACGAAGCCTGATTTCCCGATGCTTGAGCTTTCATAACCATGTGCTTCTCTCCATATGTATGCTTAGATGTGAATGCCTAATCTCCAGGTGCTCTCGACTAAGGTGGAGGTTCGTCTCGATCAAATCTATGGCAATGTTGATGTTGTTCAACCTCGGTAAGAGGATGAAGATGAGGATGCCAACCTTGAGGAGATCGATCGTGGCTAAGGTGCTCGATGGTATTCTTCGATCTGCAAGAGATGCATCTCTCTAGAGATCAGTTCTTGTTCAGTCTTTCAGAGATTGGTTTGCTTAAAATTCAGATTGGGTGGAACCATAGCTCTCGACCTGCTCATCTGATAGGAAATATGGTGGTTGGCTGCTAGTCGAAGGACGTGGGGTGACGATGGAGGAGGCCGGAGAGCATGGAGTAGAGGAGGATGTGTCAAGGAGAAGGATGGAGAAGTGTTTGGATGGTTATGCTCATGTTAACCTCACCAGGTTTGAAAAAAATCATGGTTAAGTTAAACTTATTGACGGTTAAAATAAAGGAGGGGCATAAGTGATAGAACGACAAGAAGTTAGAGACAGAACTGACATTCCTAAAAAGGGAGTGGTATAACGGATAGTGCAATATTTCAATGGAGCATAACTGATAAAAACCCTTTTTAAATCTGTTTCAGATCATAAATGGAACCCGACCTTTAACTAAAACACTCATAACCTAAGATAGGGAACTCAAAACTCAATGCTCTTGGACTCGTTGTGAAGATTTCGACAAGCTATGTGAAATGGGCGGGTAATGTTATGAATTTGGATATTGGAAAATCTCCATATTTTAAAACCATGGGGTTTGACACGAGCTTCATATAAAAGAATCGAACTTAATTTTTTAAACCGCTCACCTCTAATGTTACAAAACAATGAGCCAAAATTAAGGGTTTGTCAATATCTAACACTAGGTTCAATCTCCCAACTATCTGAATCTCAACATGCAAAGTAAATGATGTATTGAGGATGACTTCAATGAAATCAACACTTGCATGGTTCAATGCACAATTACCGATTTGCGAATGCTAGTATATCTCCAACAAGCTAGATAGGAGGATGGTTGATGAGGACGATGAAGAGGGTGTTTAGTTCAATGAGCATGTGAGGATTTCATATAAACTCTATTTGGACCTTAGGTAGATTATTAAGTGGACCTAACCAAATTCAAATGGGATTTTTACACCCATAACTATGTATAATTTCATATTTACGTGGCGTACTCAAAACGATCGTGAAATATATGGAGAACTTCGAATACCTACTTTGTCTTATGCCATGGACCCTTCTTCGTAATTTCATCAAGTTAATTTAACCCTTATTAAATCATAAGGTCATTAATGGTTTATTATTAATAAATGCTGAGATCCTGATCGACATGTAAGATGAGAGTTGAAGATGAAGTCACACCCAGAAAGGGGCAATGGTATCGACTATAAAATGTGATAAACTTCAAGCGCATAACTGAAAACATATAATGTTTTCCGTCCATATTAACAAATAAAATAGATGGAAGTTAAGTAAAAGTTAAGCATTATTCGTAGTTGTTATGTTATTCCCAATTATTATAGGTATAACACGTATGGTTATGTATGTAAAACACTCGATCCAAAATGAGACTATTTCCATTGTCATATTTTCTTGAGATTCAATAACCTCTACGTCAGTAGACTGAAACTGGATTAGAATTGCATTTACGATAGACTTTCGATGAGCCTACATATCAAGGAATCTATCTATAATAACATATATTAAAGCTGGGTTTTTGCCCCAGCCACTGCCACGTGGATGGGCTAAAACCCAGCTTTACTTCCTCCTCTCCTCTTTCAGTTCTGCTATTCCTCCGATTTCTATGCTCATCGTTCTCTTTCCCCTTTCCTGTCTGCCCCCTTTCTCTCCTTCCCCACTTTGTGCTGCTCCCAGCCCTTTTATCTTCTTGATGCCGACGTCATGCAGCCTCAAGCCTGGCCTACCCCCATGGTCGAAGACCCCATAGCCTGTAGGGAGCTCGAAACTCACCGCCCGAAGCCAACGGACCAGCCAAACCACCCAAAGATCTCAACTCCTCGCCGAACCCGAGCAGTTCCCCTGTGATCCAACCGACCTTTGCGACACCGCTCTCGAAGTGCTCTCCTCCTCTGCAACCTCACCCCTCACGTGAACCCACCATCGGCCCAATTCCCCATCTTCCCTTCAACCTCACACTTCCCCCCTCTTTTCTCCATCCTTCTCTTCCTGCCATCATTAGTTTCACCTCCATCATCCTTATCTGCATGGACTTGCTCTTCTGTTCCACATCCGCCTCACCGGTAGCGAGCACATTCTCCTGAGCTTCTCCATCTCCCCCTTCCCCACTCGCAACATCGACGTGATCGAAGATGCCTCACATGCCCCTGGTCCTCTTCGGATCTACTCCAAAGCATCCACCAACAGAGAGCCCAAGGCTTAGATCGATCTTTCTGAAGTCCTTATTTGTCGAGTCCTCGGACCCCCACCTTCCCCCCAATTCCCTTCAGCACATCACATGGATACCCAAAATCCTTCAAAAGAAGACAAATTTCACTGGATCAAGCTCCAACCAGAGTACCCAACACCTGGGCACCTCCCTCCCCCAAGAACAGCCTCGCCGGGACCGACCCACCTTCATGGGAGCCCGCAAGATCGTACCTTCACCTCTCCGCAAGCATCGCAAGCTTGGAATCAAACGACTCCCCTTAAAAAATCCAACAATCTTCACGAGATCACATTGTAAACTCTGGATAGATAGAGAGAGAGGAGGAGGAGGAGGAGGAGAGAGAAGGTAGAGGGAGGCCACAAATCTGGCCGTGCTCCAGATGTTCCACTTCGAGCCCTCGCAGGCTCACATCTGCTCACCCGCAATTCTCATGTTACACTATCCACAGCTGTAATGTTTCGACCGTTGGAAGGCATGGCCGTAGATCGCAAATTGGATGAACTCGCGGGACAATTGCTAACTTTTTAACGGTGTCCGCAAGGCGTTCGATGAAATGGCTGTATTGGAAAATACAGGTAGAGTTATGGCAGTCTGTGTATTTATATTGTAATGTATACATACATGTTTTGTAACACAAATAGACTAATAGAGTAGGATTTTTAGGATCAATTATGCAAATCAAGTTGGTATTTTAGATCAGAACAGTATTTTGTCTTTGAAAATACTTGTGAGATAGATGTACCATGTTATGGGCGAGTAGAGCCTTGATGACTCAAGAGCATGTGCAAAAACACATGAAGGACATTTCTAGGAAAAAAATCCATGTGGACATGAATGTATATTTATATATGTGGAGCTACTGTTGAGGATGACAAAAAATCTGGTAAATTGCTATTTTTTTTGCATGTTGATGGATAAAGATTTAGGCACCTGTTGAACATCTAATGATGCAGATGATGCATACATGTATATTAGGTTTCTCTTTTTATTTTGGTGTGCAATTATGATGTTAAGAAAACAACACCGGACAGTGGATAATGATCATATGGATGGAATAAGGGGATTACCCCTTTCTGTCTTTAATTATAAAAGACTGTTGTGGTTCCATTGTTGGTTTGTCTTTGCAGCACAAAGGTGCAAATGCACATACCCATGCTTTTGCGAGAATAGAGAAGATCCATAGAGCTCTATAGTTGTGAGATGATGAATAGTGGCCGAGGCCAATTGAGGTGGTCGGGGACGATGTAGAATGAAAATGGATTTGAATATCATTCCAGAGAATTCGGAAGTGCAGGGGTTTGTGATTTGCTAATTTTTGTTTATGTTTGATTGGGTATTGTGGGAGGAGTTGGTTGGAGAGGAAAGGCAACGTGAACTCGGGTCAGCTGTGGGCATGGTGGTGAGGTGGGTTTATAGGTAGATATGGGTAAAATATGAAAGGAAGAGTGTGTTGACTGCGAGTCAGCACTATGAAAATGTAGATGCCCAATGAGTTTTGAGTTGACCAAGCTAAAATAAATAAATAAAATTACATATAAAATACAAAACGAAGACTTAGTAAAATTAAATGTAAAAACATTTAAATTGTAAAATATAGGCAAATCAATTACATCAAAATGATGTATGGTACAATAATCAATAATAAGATGATATAGAAATTGTGTGAAAACCTAAAAATTAGGTATATTTTCCCTATAATACATATTTTAGATTTTAATTCCTCAATTTCACATATAGAAGTTAGTCTCTATTTAAATAGTTTCTTACTTATAAAATTTAGTATACGGTAGTCTAATGTAAGTCTAATGTAAATGTTAGCATTTGATAATAGCACTTTTCTTATTATTTGAAAATGATAGCATATTTGTTAACGTCTAAAATTTCCATGATTCCTTTCTACTTTATAAACAATGTTATCCACTTTCACATTCATAAATTGATTGTTATTAGATATAAAAGTTTTGATAACCATAGTATTGATCACATTTCCATTCACTTTAAATCACAAAATACTATGACTATTTGTTGATATTCTATTTCACATTATAAGTCATTTTTATGTACATTCTAAACTAAGCAATATTGAATTTTAAACTTGCCTACCTTATGTATATGATATAAAATTCGTAGTTGATAATACTTATGCTACATTAAAGGCTATGATGAAAAATCGTATCACAATTAAATTTAATACATAAAACATTTAAATCTAAAAATATTGGAGCAATTTAGATTACCTTTTTAGTAACCTAAATGAGCCTATCCATTTCAACATCATTTTAAAGTTCCATTTCCTTATGTATATAATAAAAATGTCATCTTTAATAATATTTCTGTATATTAAAGGCAATGATGATAATTACTTCCACAACTAAATTTAATGAATAAATCTTTTAGACCTTAAAATGGTATGACAATTTATAATACTTTTTATGAACCATTGTGAAATCAGAATCTTTTATAAGGTAATTGATTTTTTAAATTTTTCGTTTGTAAATGCTATTTTAGTTTTTTTGCTTCATATGCATTTTTGTTATGGAGGTTGTGGTTAGCCCTATGAGATGAAAGTTGTATTTTTTTCATCTTAAATAACTGATTGCGCCCTTTGGGATGGACAAATCCAACTTTTTAGTTTTTGTTACTAATAGACATAAAAGTTCTCCTTCTTTGTAAGAAAAACATATTGTATTATTAAAGCATCTTTACTAATGTATTCAGTCTGCACATTCTTCTGATCAAATAAATTGTGACAATCATTTTTTATCACATTCTTACTCAAATTAGATTTAAATATGATAATTGGTTGATAATATTTTGTTCGTCATTATTAGCGGTATTATGATCTTATATGTTATATATTATTTATTGCTGAATTTAGGCATCATCATTCTATGTATATAATTTAAATTCCGTCTAATATATTAAGTTAATGATGATGATAACAACTCTTATCACAACTAATTATATCGAATAACGTTTTTTATCTTAAAATGGTGGAAAAATTGGGATGCATTTCGTAGCATCAAATTGTACATTTTTAAGGATTAAATATAAGTTGTTTAAAAAGAGTAATTATATCATATTTATTTTAATTTATATTCTTTCGATTTCATTTCTTAATGATATATTGGTGTTTTTAAAAGGGAAAAATGGTGTTGCCCCGCCGCATTTTCCGACGATTTTTATTTTTTTTCAAAAATAATGCCATGTATTTTCATCGGTATATCCCTCTAATATAACATTTCAATTTCGTTAGAAACAGAGACTCCTATGCCCTCTATCTAGAACATGTAATTTTAATGGTCTTGTAATTGCTATATCGACATGTTCTAGATGGAGGGCATATGAGTCATTGTTTCTAACAAAATTAGAAGGCATATTTGAGGAATATAACGATGAAAATACATTATGGTATTTTTGAGAAAAAAATTAAGATGACACGGAGTCAAATTTATTTTCCTCCGCGTAGCGCGGGTATGCATCCTAGTTACTATACTAAAGCTGGGATTCACCCAGCTTGTACCGACGTTTCGACATGTGGGTCGTTCTTAGACCTCTCCCGCCCATTCTCTTTCCACTCAGCACGCACACATCTGTCTCTTTCTCCACCTCTTTCTCTATTTCTCCCTTCTCTAGCGATCTCTCTCTCCCTCTATTTTCTATAACGTTTTCCCCGCACAATAGCCCTCTCTCCCCACGATCTCTCTTTCTCTCTCTCCTGTACCCCACTCTCTCCCCCCATCTCTCTCGCCCAGCCTTTTCTCTCACATAGACAAGTGGACACCTATGAAACATTTCTCTCTCCATCTGCCCGTGCTCAAGATCTCCCAAACTCTTTCCCTCTCTCCTCTCACAACTAACCTCTTTATCTCTCCCCCTTTATTTATAATAAAGAGGCCATAGTTTGTGACACTATCTCAAACTCCCTTAAAATCTCTCTATCATAATTTGTTCATGCCTTCTATCTCTCCACCCGTGGTCTATCTTTGGGAAATAAAATGCTCTTTTTAAATTATCTATTATAATAATAACAAATTCAAAATAAATTTAATTTTATAGATTGAATCTTATAATAAACAGATGTAGTATAAAATTTTAAAATATTTTTGAATTGGTACTTACATATTGCATAATACATGAACTTAGTTTCATAGACATAAATCTTATAATAGAATGATATACATATTTTTACTTGGTTTTCCTCATATTATGAAATCAAATCAGGCTGACATATAAATAATATATTTTATTTTTTATATCCATCGATTGAATGGATCTGATATCTTCTTGAAATTATTTTTCATCTATTTTAAATACTTATAGATTTCTAAATTATATTTTGACAATCCATCATCATGTATTGAATGATTACAGTACAACTAGGAACTTAAATAGAACTAACGTGGAATATATAAAAACATAAAAAGATTATTAATGAATATTTTTATCATAAAGATTTTAATAAAATTATTAGTTCAAATATCAACTATATCCATTAAAATAGAAATTTTAAAATCTATTTAAAAAGAGGTGAATATGGGGAGAGAATATCTTATAAGCATACAATTTATCTGGGTTTTTTCTTATTTTTTATATTTTTATATATATACGATAAATATAGATCAACATTAATATAAATTTGATTGATGTAAAAAAACTATAGAAATAACGTTAATATTTTCATATTAAATTTTAGCAATGAATGTAAGTAACATCTAATGCAAATATTTCATTATTGAACTAAAATAAAATTATATTGAAATGAATGCATAGGAATAAATTATAAAAAAGTAAGATGTAGTACATAATTAAATAAAAATATTAAAATTATTATTCTTTTCTATCCAAAATTCTCATCAATTTTTCATTATGTTAGATTAAATAAATACAACTTTAGAGATTGAGTCTCCATATTGCTAATAATAATGTATAGATAACAAGAATAAAAAATATAGTGTAAAATATTACATATATATATATCAATTCTACAAATAATACCAAGGTGGTGTACAAATATGATGTAAAATAGAAAGAATAATATTTCTCCATCTCTTGATCGTTTATTTTTATGCTAGATTTTTCTTATAAGACATGGATGGCTAACATGTATTTATTAAACTTCTTTCATTTTGAAAATATCCTCATGTTATTACTATAAATCAATCGTAACTTTATTCTGTAATATAATTAATATTGATAAATATTTGCATGTTAACAAATTACAATAATTTTGTTTTCTCTTATTATGCTTCAATTATATTTTCTAGATTTTACTATTTTTTTAAAAAAATACTTTACCCTAATTAATTCATGCCGCAAAGCACAGATATGCACCCTATCTCCAATCCATGTAACCTCCTAAAAAATAAAAACCCTCTCCACTCATGCGTTCTCTCACAAATAAAATGCAGATAGTTTTTGAAAATGCTTATAACACATTATACGTGATTGATTTAGCCGAAAATAGGTGGTCTTAAGTTCAGCACAAAGCGTGAACTCAGTCGGTGTGTTGACCACACTAAATCCGGACTAAAGTCAACAATTAACCCACACTAAGATCAATAAATTAGAAATAATGTGAAGTCAAAATTTATTTTTAACTCTACATAAAAGATGTATAGATGCAAGTACGTAGAGAGTTCGAACATAGGGAGCAAGCAGGGCAGTTCAAACAAGTGTGTGCACAAGTGTGTGTATGTGATATGTCTACACTAAGCAAGCAAGCAAATAAATTTTTGTGGGTTTTTAATTTTTTTTTATTTTAATTTTTAATTTTGTATTTTGATTTTTACTTTTCTGATTTTTATATTTTATATTTCGTATTTTTTTTCTTTTTCTTTTTCAATATTGGAATTTACAAACAATATAATACAAGACAAGATAAAATATTTATAAAGAAGTGTAGAAATATCCAAAAATTCAGAAATGAATTCTTTTTGGTATTTTGTGGTTTTCTACTGTTTTTGGGATTTTTGGGGATTTTTCAAGGTGTTTTTGATATTTTTAAATACTGAAACGAGGGAAAACAGTGGAAAAAGTGCTGGCTGTAAGTAAAATGTGATTTAAAAATAGCAACCAGTACTCAAAATTTTTCACACTAATTTTCAAATAAAGCTACTGAAATATACAACAAACAGGAGCTGAGTTTGTATTTTTTTGGATTTTTCTCTGATTTTTTAGATTTTTTTGAAGTTTTTGAGTGTTTTTTAAATTTTTAGTGTTTTTCTTTTGAAATTTTTAGTGGTTTTTGGACTGACACTAAAATAGGATAAAATAGACCTTAGGTGAATTTTTGGGAATTTTTGGAGGTGTTTTGATATTTTTTTGGTATTTTCTAAGGTAGACAGTACACAAAAAGGTTGTTTTTTATTTTTAATAAATAAGAAAATAAAACAAAATCAAAAACTAAATATGTGGCGTCAAAGTACACATGTCCAGGAGCATAAACCTATTTTTGTGGGATTTTTGGAGTTAGAATGATAAGTCAATTAATTACAGCAAACATCCAAACATTAAACAGGCCTAGCAGGGGTATATGTGCAATATCTAAAACATCCAGGGGCATACATGCAATTTTCCACAAAAATATACACTGAATATTCAATTTTTAGCACCACAATGCAATTACAATAGCCGCCTGGGCTTCTCTGAAATTTTCCCACCAGGGCGCGTGACTTGCACGCGCCTGGGAAGGACCAAAATGCAATATAACAAAAGCCTGGGGGTCTACTTGCAAAATATCCAAAAAGTTTGCACTTAATACGATAGTTTTGGGACTAAAACGAGATAAGCAAACAACCGAGGGTTCCTCTGCAAAATGCCCACCCCCTCACGTGTACAGGTCACGTGAGGTGACGTGGCGGAGGGCCTAAGTGCAAATAACGAAAGTCTAGGGGCCTCTTTGCAAATATTACAAAATATTTAAACTACAGACGAAAGTTTAAAAACTAAATACTAAATACAAAAATGGCGAGGGTTGAGATGCAAAATACCCTCGCCCGAGCGCTCTGATGAAGACGCGTGGCACGCATCCAACGGCTGAGCGACGAGACGCGATCCAACGGCTGGATGCGAACCACTTATCCACGTGGCGTGTCCTGAGCGGCCGATGACGCTTGGGCTCGTGCGGCTGAGATTAGATCCCCCTGGGTTGATCTGACAGTCGAGGCTGAGGAAGATCCAACGGCCCACAAGCGAACTGGAGCTGCGGCTCGATCGTGCGGTGGAGACGCAAGGAGGAAGAACGGGGAAGAAGGCCGGCGAAGGCGAACTTCCCCGGCTCCGATCTCGCTTCTCCGGCGATGAATGGGCCCCAAAATGGAGCTGCAGACTCCTGGGCGGTCCCTCTATCGGCTGGTGGCGTCAAAAAGCCTCGGCGTCGGCCGAGGTGCTCAGGCGAAGGTGGCGGAGCTGGGGGGTCCAGCCACGCTCCGGCGAGCGTCAAAACTCGCCTCCAGGCGTCGTTACTCGTTCTTTGACCTGCAAAAATAGTCAAAGGGTCCAGGGCAAACTGCCTGGACCCTTGGATGGTCGGGGGGAGGCGTGGTTCGCGAGATGGATGCACGGCCGGAGGTGCGCTCCGGCCAAGGTGGGTGATCGAGCGATTCAGATGATGTAACTTCGATTTTTTTGGGGGATATTGATCCTAAGACGAACAGGAGTTGAATGCAAGAGATAAATAACGGGGTGGAAGCCCTCGATGGCCGGAGCCAGAGGATGAAGGATACCTCGACGCCGGCGGTTGGCGGAGATGGTGGAGGCTCCCTCGACTTCGCGCGCCTTGGCTGAAGGGCTGGCGATGGAGCTGTCACCTCCACGGAGCTCAGGAGCACGGAGATGGCGCTGAAGGGTGGACCAAGGGGACTCAAAACTGGGCTCGAAGGTGGCGGGGTGTTTAAGTAGAAGATGGTGGCGTCTCCTTCAAGCGAGATCCACGCGCGCATCATGAGGAGTTTGCGTGGTTTGAAGGCGCGTCGTGGGAGAGTGATGATCAGGGAAGAAGTTCCAAGAAGGATTCGAGGCGAGAAAATGGAAGGATCGGGCGCCATAATTTCTTGAAAATGGGGCAAAATCGCGGGCGTCAGAGGTGGCAGGCGTTGGTCGGGGGAGTTGACCGGGGTCAACTCTAGACCGCACCTGGTTGGTCCACGTGGACCAACCAGGAAAAAGCCCCGGAAATTGATTTATTAAATCATTTAAAAATAGAAATAGGTTGAATTAAATTATGGTTATAAAATAAAAAATGTTTAATTTTTTATGTAGTATTTTATTCTGATTTTTATTTATTTTTATGACTTACATTTTTACAAGTTACCTTTTTAACCCTATATAGGTATATTATCTATATATTTTAGTATTTTATTTTTATTTTGTGTCTTTTAAATTTATTTATTTTTGCTTATTATTTTATAAAAACATAAAGTACTTTTATGTACATAAATATATTTTTATTTTATTTTTCTGATATGTTTTGTATATTTAATAGAATACAAGTATTATTTGTATAGGTATATGTATAGGCAGTATACCTATGTACCCTTTATACAAGTATTTTTATTTTGTGATTTCTTTGCATTTTTATTCTGGTTTTAATGTACATATATATTATAAGTAATATATACATAATTATAAAAATATAAACATGCAAGAATAATGAATAAAGAATAAATTGAATATTTTAATCTGTACAAGTATACAATGAGGGTCCAAAAGTCAACTTTCAAACCGTAGCTCCGCCAAATGCGAAACCACCACCATTGGATAGATTATTTTATTCTATATACAATTAAAGGTGAGTAGGCTGCATTTGGAATTTTTATTTGTGAGATACAGGTCTGGGAAGTTGGCATTCTGGATTTTTATTCAGACCATAGCTTTTTATCTGTACATTATTTTTCTGTGAAATCAATTTTGTATTTTTCTTTATTTTATTATCTACAACTTTCATGTACAAAGTTTCTTTATTTGAAGTATAAAAAGTGAAACCAAAAATAGGTCCCAAAAAGAATAAAGAATGAATATGATGTATAGGTATTTTATCTGTATTTTGGCCTTATCTCCCCCTACTTTATTCCTTGTCGACCTATTCATCGAGATGCCTAGGTCTCGGGGGTTTTGGGTCATAAAATATTTACAATATTTTATTCTTTTTCTTTTCTTTATTTATTCTATAATTTTGGCCTTAATTACAGTAATTTACACACTGTTGAGATGCACATGCATGAATGCTAAGATGCTTGATTTAAGGCTATTTACAGGCATTTGCTAGGGTTTTTGGTGCCAAAATGATATAATAAAGATGATGAAATGAGGGTTCATCATCCCCCTATACTTTACCTTTGCTAGTCCCTAGCAAACACTTATGCAATAAGTGCAAAAAGAAAAACAAAGAAAAGAAAAAGAAGAAAATTGGATGAAGTTTAATTATCAAACTTGTCTTCACAAAATCAAAGTTTGGAGCTTAAGTCGGACCTTTGGAATTTTAGTGCGGTCGGAACCTTAATGAGAACCATGTTTGAAGTCCAACAGTCCCTGAGAATCCCAAAACTCTGTCCAAGTCTCCTCAATAGCCAGGTCAGAAATACTTCAACTCATACGCAAACTCTTATGACTATGAATCTGACTCGTACAGTGTAAGTGATGTGTAGCTCCCCACCTCAGAAGTGACAAAGAAACAACCTCCCCCAACCTGGTAACTCTAATGCCTCGGTCTAGCAACTCTTTCCTCGAGAAGCGGGGTATTCCCTTCTAAGTTCAAGTGCAACCGGCTCAAGAAGAGGGGGAAGAAGTATAGACTTTTGGAAGCTCAGCCAGTGTAGCCAAGTCTCCCGCTGCAAGCTTCATGAGATGTAACATGGATACCATAAGCTTTTGCTTTATTAGACTATATACACTCCGGTGGGGTTATTAAATTTTCAATCCGACCCACCACTTTTTTGGAGTTCTCTCTCTCTTTTTTTTTTTTAATTGCATCTGTACAACATATCTACATGGTGCAGCATATATACAAGAAATTTTCCTCTTGAGCCAGTAGACTATCCCTCTTTTGAAGCTTTATTGCAACCCACGGCTTCTGTCTTTAGCCTTCATCACCACTAGACCAAGTTGAGGTGCACTTCCTTCACTATAAGAAGAAGAGAGGTTCCGCCTAGAAGTACTACCCTCATATGCTACCCCAAGCTAAAGGAAACTGCCTCCTCACCACCTCATCCGTGGAGAGCTATGTGAAAGGTGCAGGTGTCCAAGTTAGGTCATTATCAACAAGAGTCGTGCGTGTGCTCCGAAATACTCTACTTAGGCAGTCAAGAATCCATTGAACTAAGTCCCGTGATCCTCAAAGAATTAAGTCAACTAGACCTGAAGTACCTCAAACTTAGTTCCTATAAGGTTCCTGTTATTAGGTAGATTTTAAGGTCCAATCAAGCTCCAATCTCCGGATTTTACTTAGACTTGTTCTACTATCAAACTCAATCCGAAAAATGCTCATGCTATGCTATGCAAGAAAATATTTTTGTGATGCAATTTTCAAGATGTTTTGAACTTTTTATGGATTTTTGAAAAGATGATGATGCACATGCAGATGCAATTTTTTTGTATTTTTCAAAAAGATTTTTCAAATGTTTTTGGATTTTCATTTTGCAAATGTTTTTGGGATTTTTGAAAACAAAAGATTTTTGGCCGCAAACTAGGTTAAAATATGTACACGGGAGTGCTTCTTATATATACAAGAAGTGGATTCCAAGAATTAAGTGGTCAGTTTTATACATATATATACATAGTGGAATTTTAGTGTGATGTAAATATTCCTCAAACTTATTTGACACAAGCTTTTTCACACAATTTTTGAAAACTATAGTCCAAAATAATTTTCACAAACATTTTACAAACATGTACACACATTTGAAAATCATTTTGCAAAGGTTTTCAAAACAGTATAGATAGATTTTTCAACATATTTTTGCAACCATTTTTCAAACCATTTGCAAATCATTTTTCAAACATTTTATTTCACATAAAGAAAATAAATTTTACAACCCACACATTTTTACAAAGGTTGAGAAAATATTTTCACCTGATTTATTAATCAGTATATACAAAAAGAATTTAAGGAATAATCACATCTTTTTACTAAGGATTTTTAATGAATTTTAAAGGATTATTAGCCATATTTATTAAGAAAATACGAAAGTACGAGTTATGGCTAAAGTATATACACAGTATATACGACCCCCCTATACTTAGCTTGAGCTATGTCCTCATAGATCGGAGAGAAAAACGAAGACATAACTCGTACTAAGTATAGGCAAGTCGAAAGAAGGAATGAATCAATGAATGAGAAGTTGACCGTCCCCCCTATACGTAGGATCATATAATCCTAAGTATAGCAGACTGTACACAAAGCGGGGAGGGTCAAGGGTGGGAATGAACAGATCGAACTCAGGTTGTCTCCCCCTATACTTAGGGTAAGATATCCCTAAGTATAGACAAGAAGAGGAGACAATGGAGAAGATCAAAGAATATAGAAACTCAGGGTGCACACCCCCCTATACTTAGGACAAAGTACGTCCTAAGTATGGAAAACTGTCTACAAGGGCGGCACCTTTTTGATAGATGAAGAAGATAGAGTAGGAAAAGAAGAAAAGAAGAAAAGAAAAAGAGATGAGATCATGAGAATGTACATACCGCTCCCCCTATACTTAGGGTAAAAGAAGCCCTAAGTATAGACAACAACAGGAGCGATGACACAGAACGAAGAAGGAACACTCGGCTCGTCCACCCCCCTATACTTAGGACAAAGTACGTCCTAAGCAAGGCAAACATGAGAATGGGTGGTCGAGCAATACGGAAGAAAGAATCGAGGTACACAAGGGAATATACAACAAAGATGGATATACACATGATCAAGAAGGTGGAAAGCTGACCTTCTTGCGAGACCGCTGAGGGATAGATCTGATATGGTGTATGTCGACATCGGGGTCCATAGTGGACGGAGGCCGATCAGGGTCGACACGGTGAAGGCCCTCAGTGGAATCAAAACGGAAAGGGACGAACTGATCAATGGAAGCGGTATGGCTGGGTTCTCCCTTGGTGATCCTATGGTGTGAAGGCACAGACGGGTGAGTGGAAGAAGTACGACTAGGTCCGGCCTTGGAAGTCTCGCCAATATCAAAGTGAAATGGGACAAACTCATCATCCTCGGAAGAAGTGTAATCGGAGTCGTCCTGCGAGTCCTCGTCCAGGTCAAAATCAAAAGGAACGAAATCATCAGTGGAAGTATACGAACTCATATCGTCCTCAAGACTCTCACCCGAATCCTTGTCTTCAACAAGAGGTCTGAATTTATCAAAATAAATGGCAGCATCATAACCGACCTCAATCATCTTGACCTGTGAAGGGCCAGGAACGGATTTATCAGTGGAATTAGTCAAACTAGATCCGTCCTTTCTAGTCTTACCTGGGTCATTTGTTGCCTTATGAGGTCTCTCAAAGTAATGGGCAACATCATAAGCATCCTCAATTATCTTGGTATCTGCCCCCTGATCAAATGGTTCAATCACATAAATACTCTGGATCTCATCGACACATCGCCACACACCAGGAGGAGGATTAGTGAGGTCCATGCTTTCCGACTTCCTCCCCTTTCGGGGGATCCGTCGGGTCTCATTAGGGATCGCTAAGGAAGTATCTCTAGTATCATCAGATCGGTCACGGGCCTCAGAGTCAGCTATGATCGGTAAAGGTGCATCAGGTGCGGGTCTCTGGTCAACTGTGGGTGTGGTGATCAACACTTCGCTCTCGTCAACAGGACGGAAGCGAATCTCTCCTGATCCATAGTCAATAACGACCCTCGCAGAGGCGAGGAATGGTCGTCCTAGGATGATTGGAGATGGCTCCCCTGTGGAGTTCTCCATGGGCAACACGACAAAATCAACATTGTGGCTCGTGCCCTGAATAGAAATAACGGCGTTTTCAAGGATACCCTTCGGCCTCTTGATTGATCCATCAGCAAACTGAACGATCATCCTGGTCTTCTTGAGAGGCCCTAAGTGAAGAGACTGTACCAGCGAGAAGGGTAATATGCTAATAGATGCACCGCCGTCTAAGAGAGTGCGATCACAAGTATGGTCAGAGATGGTGCAAGTGATGAAAGGTGTAGCTGTGTTCTTCTTCTTGGGAATGGGACGGTGTGTGATAGCGAGGGCAGTGGCCATGGTCAGAATGTGACGCTCAGATCTGCTCCTCCGCTTTCTCTTCTTGGGAAGAGGAGCAGATAATTGGGTCATGGCCTGCTGAAGTGGGGCACGGATAATCTCATGAATGACAGCCACCACTTCGGGTTCAGATAACATTTTTTTGAATTTTTGGACCTCCTCCATACAAGGGAGGAAGTCGGAATCAGCATATACACGAGGTATGCCAAGAGCAGTCTGTACAGCGGCATCCTCGGGTTCAAAGGTGGGACTGGATGTGACTGGGTGTGTGGTCCAGGGTTCTGGCAAGTGGACTCTCTCCTCAAAATCTTGATCAACCAAGTGTCTCCCAAAATCTTTTTGGATTTTTAAATTTTTCTCATTTTTTTGTATTTTGGGCGATTGCAAGCTCCCATGATCATCTATAAGTGAAGCCGTATTCCCAACAAAAGGAGCATTAATCTGATTCTTCCTCAAGAAAGCAATATCATCATTCATCAAATCAATGCGCTTTATCATCCGATTCAAGATATCACTCATAGAGATCGAGGGAGGTGACTCCATCAGATCAAACTCGGGTGGATGTGAAGGTGGAGGTGGATAATACACAGGTGGGGATGGATGTGGGTAGAAGTCCGAGTCGTGATACTGTGGCTGAGGCGGATATGTACAAAAGTCCGAAAAAGTAGGAGGAGGATCCTCCTGATAAAAGGGAGGTGGACCGGCTGGAGGGAGCGAGGGATCCGCAAAGTCCGGATAAAATGCACTCCAGGGGTCCATCTCGAAACAAACAGAAGTGATTCGGGAGAGCACGATGGTCAAGTCAAGAGAAGTGGGAAGAAAGGCGCAAGTGCGCAGAAGAGATCTAGGACACACACAAAACAATCACAAACAATAAATGAAACAATCAAACCCTCAATTCACCTACTCAACTCGGTAGAGACCACAAGAGCGGTCTTTTTATCTTGTCTGTTTTAGAGTTAGGTGAGAAGTCCAAAAGTTACACAAACACTTAGGGGCTCAATGGGATTTGGGCACTAATCCTTAGTGTATGCGCGAGCAAGTAAAAGCGAAGACAATGAGGGGATTACTCGCCCCAATACAAGTTTTTCTTTTTTGTGGTTTTAGGGTCAAGTAATATTAACAGTCCCAATTTTATTGTTATCACTTTTTTTTGGATTTTTAGTAAGAAATGCACGAACCTATCGAGGAGTCAATTTTACTTAGCACCTAGGTGATCAAAATCAGAGGTAGAGGAGCGGGAAAGCAATGCAAGCGACAAAACGATGATGTATGCTAAAGCGTAAATGCTCACCTTGCCTCCAGCACTCTACATGCAGGGATGCTCAGCAGAATTGAAACCTATCTATATGCAAATGCAAGCCGATGAATTCGCCCTAAGTTTCAGAAATTGCTATTACCGTGAAGAACCACAAGTCGGCCACCAATCTTTAACCTAAGAGTCCGGTCTTGGCTTACCCCTCCTCTTCTCGACACACTCGAGTTCAGGAGTAGCGCTTGATGGGGCTCGCTCGCGGCACACGGGTTAAAAGATGATGACACGACTGTTTATATTTGACTAAATCCAAACGCGGCTATAGGTACATGCAAGATATATTAGGTGTTTGGCCTTAATCTATCGCAAGCAATCCTAAATCTAAGGGCTCAATCACACAAAGTAAGGAAAATAAAACCGGAAAACAAAATGAAAAAGGCGGTGAAAACCGTAAAAACCGCGGTGAGCCCCCAAGTGAACAAACACTTGGAAGTTAGGCCCGGTAGTGTCCAAGTCCGAATGTACCTGTATTATTACAAATTATGAAAGTCACTCTCTCACAGAAATAAAATGCAAGCTAACTAATCACTCTCTCTCAATCCTCCTGCTCTCTCCTGCCGGCTTGGCTTAAGAAAAGCCGACTCCGCTTCCCAAGGTTGCTTCGGGTCACCTAGGCGATCCGCCTCGTTCCGCGGTCCCTCGCAAGAAGACAAGTAAAGAGATGGTCAGATAGCTCACAGATATATCAAAACTGCAAGAGACAGGAAGTAAGACTATGGTAGACAATCAACACAATCAAACAAAATGTGAACTACTCGCTGTTGCTCCCCGGCAACGGCGCCATTTGATTTAGCCGAAAATAGGTGGTCTTAAGTTCAGCACAAAGCGTGAACTCAGTCGGTGTGTTGACCACACTAAATCCGGACTAAAGTCAACAATTAACCCACACTAAGATCAATAAATTAGAAATAATGTGGAGTCAAAATTTATTTTTAACTCTACATAAAAGATGTATAGATGCAAGTACGTAGAGAGTTCGAACACAGGGAGCAAGCAGGGCAGTTCAAACAAGTGTGTGCACAAGTGTGTGTATGTGATATGTCTACACTAAGCAAGCAAGCAAATAAATTTTTGTGGGTTTTTAATTTTTTTTATTTTAATTTTTAATTTTGTATTTTGATTTTTACTTTTCTGATTTTTATATTTTATATTTCGTATTTTTTTCTTTTTCTTTTTCAATATTGGAATTTACAAACAATATAATACAAGACAAGATAAAATATTTATAAAGAAGTGTAGAAATATCCAAAAATTCAGAAATGAATTCTTTTTGGTATTTTGTGGTTTTCTACTGTTTTTGGGATTTTTGGGGATTTTTCAAGGTGTTTTTGATATTTTTAGATACTGAAACGAGGGAAAACAGTGGAAAAAGTGCTGGCTGTAAGTAAAATGTGATTTAAAAATAGCAACCAGTACTCAAAATTTTTCACACTAATTTTCAAATAAAGCTACTGAAATATACAACAAACAGGAGCTGAGTTTGTATTTTTTTGGATTTTTCTCTGATTTTATAGATTTTTTTGAAGTTTTTGAGTGTTTTTTAAATTTTTAGTGTTTTTCTTTTGAAATTTTTAGTGGTTTTTGGACTGACACTAAAATAGGATAAAATAGACCTTAGGTGAATTTTTGGGAATTTTTGGAGGTGTTTTGATATTTTTTTGGTATTTTCTAAGGTAGACAGTACACAAAAAGGTTGTTTTTGATTTTTAATAAATAAGAAAATAAAACAAAATCAAAAACTAAATATGTGGCGTCAAAGTACACATGTCCAGGAGCATAAACCTATTTTTGTGGGATTTTTGGAGTTAGAATGATAAGTCAATTAATTACAGCAAACATCCAAACATTAAACAGGCCTAGCAGGGGTATATGTGCAATATCTAAAACATCCAGGGGCATACATGCAATTTTCCACAAAAATATACACTGAATATTCAATTTTTAGCACCACAATGCAATTACAATAGCCGCCTGGGCTTCTCTGAAATTTTCCCACCAGGGCGCGTGACTTGCACGCGCCTGGGAAGGACCAAAATGCAATATAACAAAAGCCTGGGGGTCTACTTGCAAAATATCCAAAAAGTTTGCACTTAATACGATAGTTTTGGGACTAAAACGAGATAAGCAAACAACCGAGGGTTCCTCTGCAAAATGCCCACCCCCTCACGTGTACAGGTCACGTGAGGTGACGTGGCGGAGGGCCTAAGTGCAAATAACGAAAGTCTAGGGGCCTCTTTGCAAATATTACAAAATATTTAAACTACAGACGAAAGTTTAAAAACTAAATACTAAATACAAAAATGGCGAGGGTTGAGATGCAAAATACCCTCGCCCGAGCGCTCTGATGAAGACGCGTGGCACGCATCCAACGGCTGGGCGACGAGACGCGATCCAACGGCTGGATGCGAACCACTTATCCACGTGGCGTGTCCTGAGCGGCCGATGACGCTTGGGCTCGTGCGGCTGAGATTAGATCCCCCTGGGTTGATCTGATAGTCGAGGCTGAGGAAGATCCAACGGCCCACAAGCGAACTGGAGCTGCGGCTCGATCGTGCGGTGGAGACGCAAGGAGGAAGAACGGGGAAGAAGGCCGGCGAAGGCGAACTTCCCCGGCTCCGATCTCGCTTCTCCGGCGATGAATGGGCCCCAAAATGGAGCTGCAGACTCCTGGGCGGTCCCTCTATCGGCTGGTGGCGTCAAAAAGCCTCGGCGTCGGCCGAGGTGCTCAGGCGAAGGTGGCGGAGCTGGGGGGTCCAGCCACGCTCCGGCGAGCGTCAAAACTCGCCTCCAGGCGTCGTTACTCGTTCTTTGACCTGCAAAAATAGTCAAAGGGTCCAGGGCAAACTGCCTGGACCCTTGGATGGTCGGGGGGAGGCGTGGTTCGCGAGATGGATGCACGGCCGGAGGTGCGCTCCGGCCAAGGTGGGTGATCGAGCGATTCAGATGATGTAACTTCGATTTTTTTGGGGGATATTGATCCTAAGACGAACAGGAGTTGAATGCAAGAGATAAATAACGGGGTGGAAGCCCTCGATGGCCGGAGCCAGAGGATGAAGGATACCTCGACGCCGGCGGTTGGCGGAGATGGTGGAGGCTCCCTCGACTTCGCGCGCCTTGGCTGAAGGGCTGGCGATGGAGCTGTCACCTCCACGGAGCTCAGGAGCACGGAGATGGCGCTGAAGGGTGGACCAAGGGGACTCAAAACTGGGCTCGAAGGTGGCGGGGTGTTTAAGTAGAAGATGGTGGCGTCTCCTTCAAGCGAGATCCACGCGCGCATCATGAGGAGTTTGCGTGGTTTGAAGGCGCGTCGTGGGAGAGTGATGATCAGGGAAGAAGTTCCAAGAAGGATTCGAGGCGAGAAAATGGAAGGATCGGGCGCCATAATTTCTTGAAAATGGGGCAAAATCGCGGGCGTCAGAGGTGGCAGGCGTTGGTCGGGGGAGTTGACCGGGGTCAACTCTAGACCGCACCTGGTTGGTCCACGTGGACCAACCAGGAAAAAGCCCCGGAAATTGATTTATTAAATCATTTAAAAATAGAAATAGGTTGAATTAAATTATGGTTATAAAATAAAAAATGTTTAATTTTTTATGTAGTATTTTATTCTGATTTTTATTTATTTTTATGACTTACATTTTTACAAGTTACCTTTTTAACCCTATATAGGTATATTATCTATATATTTTAGTATTTTATTTTTATTTTGTGTCTTTTAATTTATTTATTTTTGCTTATTATTTTATAAAAACATAAAGTACTTTTATGTACATAAATATATTTTTATTTTATTTTTCTGATATGTTTTGTATATTTAATAGAATACAAGTATTATTTGTATAGGTATATGTATAGGCAGTATACCTATGTACCCTTTATACAAGTATTTTTATTTTGTGATTTCTTTGCATTTTTATTCTGGTTTTAATGTACATATATATTATAAGTAATATATACATAATTATAAAAATATAAACATGCAAGAATAATGAATAAAGAATAAATTGAATATTTTAATCTGTACAAGTATACAATGAGGGTCCAAAAGTCAACTTTCAAACCGTAGCTCCGCCAAATGCGAAACCACCACCATTGGATAGATTATTTTATTCTATATACAATTAAAGGTGAGTAGGCTGCATTTGGAATTTTTATTTGTGAGATACAGGTCTGGGAAGTTGGCATTCTGGATTTTTATTCAGACCATAGCTTTTTATCTGTACATTATTTTTCTGTGAAATCAATTTTGTATTTTTCTTTATTTTATTATCTACAACTTTCATGTACAAAGTTTCTTTATTTGAAGTATAAAAAGTGGAACCAAAAATAGGTCCCAAAAAGAATAAAGAATGAATATGATGTATAGGTATTTTATCTGTATTTTGGCCTTATCTCCCCCTACTTTATTCCTTGTCGACCTATTCATCGAGATGCCTAGGTCTCGGGGGTTTTGGGTCATAAAATATTTACAATATTTTATTCTTTTTCTTTTCTTTATTTATTCTATAATTTTGGCCTTAATTACAGTAATTTACACACTGTTGAGATGCACATGCATGAATGCTAAGATGCTTGATTTAAGGCTATTTACAGGCATTTGCTAGGGTTTTTGGTGCCAAAATGATAGAATAAAGATGATGAAATGAGGATTCATCAGTGATGTCGAATCTTGAAATAAAATAATAATTGAAATAATGATTTAAGACAAACTTAATTTTATAGATAAAAATATTAAAGTAATAAAAAATAAAATTTAGAAATAAATTCAAATTGATACTTAAGCTATTACAAGATATAAATAATACATGATACAAAAAAATTCAACACATAATATAATTTAAAAATAACTTATGAATTTGATTATGACATAATGTTACTTTTATTAATATTTTATTACTAAAATTTATAAAAAAATAATAAAAAATAATGTATTAGAAAATAATATGTTTTAAAATACAATACATACATAATTTATTTTTCCTCATCTTTTTTAAGTTAGGGTGACGCATAAGTGTCAATTTTTATTTTAATTATATCCATCAATCGAATGGATCTGAATCTTTCCACAATATTTCTTATATATTTTAAATGCTGTGAATTTTAAAGTATATTTTGGTAATCATAGATTGATTAATTACCGCCCAGATAATAACTTGAATAAATCTAATATCGAATATGTAAAATACAACAAGAAAAAAATGAATGACATAATAGTCTTAATCAAATATATAAACACATTGACATAGTATTCTATAAACATACAAGCTATATGATCTTTTTCTTATAAAATTTTAAAAAAGAGATGTCATGCATGTGTAGTCTTCACTACATAGCTGGAAATAACAGAGCATGATGGTATATGCAGAGAACGATGCTATAATCTCTGCACAAGTGTCGATGAGAATTGTGAATACCATAAACATGAACACAAATACTGGTGAAGCCAAAAAGATGTAAGGATGCAAAATAGTTCTGTGAATATAACATCAAACAGAAGTATCGATAATAAGTATTTTAAATCCAAAGTAACTCCCCACAAAGACAAGAGAAACTAAGATAAAAAAATCATACCAAACCTAGGGCAAACATCATCGTGAAGCATAAGACAACTTCTAGCCCCATATAAGCTTATTTAATAGAAAAAGATCGTGAATGCAGTGGTTGGAGAAGTATATGATGTCTTGAAGGTAGCCTTCTTCCATCACGCTCCCTTGAACAATCCGTAGCATCGAGAAGAGGAATAGCCGACAAATAAACTCATGAATACCCAGAGTAAAAGCATTGTTGTCATCAGTCCACCACATTCCAACGGGAGAGAAAAATAAGGATAACAAAAAACATTGTGACAAGGGTTGTGCCATAGAACAAGTGCCATCTACTATTAAAATTAGGAATCACATCCCTTAGGATTACTAATCCTAATACGAACCTAATCTTAACAACAAAAAGTTCGAGTTCATTGGAAGCCAAAAAACATCACCATGAATTAATTTCCAGCATGTTCCTTCTTGGACCTCTTTTTGATTTTCAATTTGATTGTACTTGGAGATATCACATTAAATATGCTTGGATATTGGTCTAACAATTACATTTTCTCTCATTTTATATTGGTTGGATTTGTGGTTAGTTTGTCTGGGCACATTATAGGCATTTTAGATTACATAATAATTTTCTCCCAATCTCAGCGGTATCGTGATTTTTAGTACATCACTTTTATTATTTACAAGAGGCATTGATGATATCCTTCAATAAATGTAAATATTTGAGTAATTATATCTTATGATGGAGAGGCATAGGATTCTTTTCTTTTTCACACAAACTTTTTACTATTTACATTCAACGGGTTACCATTAATTAAGTCTCACTTTGCATGCTTTCTACGGTTAATAATACATATGGACAAACTTTTATAAGTGTCAACACCGGCATATAAACAAATGTGTATAAATGATGAAGTACTAGCATATAGACAAATCTTGATTATAAGCATCGAAGTACTAGATACGATGGCTTATGTTTATTTATTTACATTCACATTGTAATTGTTATTAGTTTAATTTGTATTTTTTTATTTTTTCTTATACTATTTTTCTAAAACCATTTATTTCATGAGAGAAATCTAACAGTAGCTCTTCTGTAGTTTGATGTTAACATATGGTTATTGGATTTCACGTCTAACATAAACTTTCACTTGGATTAAAGTTAAACTAGATATCTAGCTTTGTAAGTTTTTTTTCAGAAAGCAACTGTTGCTCTTTTTGGTTGGTTATATGTGTTAAATGGTCAGGTAGTTGAGAAGTCACATCATAATCCATATTATCTTTGTAATTATACCACTAGATCGGTCCTCCATAATTTTATAATAATCAAGAGAAAATTGTGGTTGAACTTAAGTTTCCAATTCTTACTACAACATAATATAAGTAATCATGGCAACCATTATATACCTCAAGTAGGTCGTTATTTCAGTCCAATATAGCTAAGATTTTTTTCTTATTCATGACAGTTTTTTTTCCTATTGTGCTTATCCGAATCAACAGATTCGTATATTTTCACCATTTCCTTGATAATGTTAAAGAAACAATTTTGATCTGATTTTATTTTAATCTTGAACATATGTCCTTACCATCGTTAGTTTGTGACAAGATAATTCCTCTATACTTTAATATCCAGAGTTTTTCATAAGTTTTAAATACTATTTGAATTCTGAAAACCATAGTCAAGAAATGAGCCTCAACTAAACTATGGTATCTTGGCATTTCATGTTTTCATGAACTATAGTCGCAAAAGCACCGTGGGATGAAGTTTCGATAACATCTTATGTGACGTAATTGGGTCTATTTTAAACTTGGCACAAATGAGAATGCAATCCAAAGATCTGCATGTGTAACCTATATATTTTCACTCATAATAAAAGCTTCAACATTAAATTGATTTGATATTTTTTATCTTGATAAGTGCATATACATGGGTGGATTTCTATGGCAATATAGGCAAGACCTTTCTTCCATCAGTACGGGTGAGGGGATATCGTTTCTTAATAAGCATGTTCTTCGTTGTCTCGCTTCTCGGAAACATCCAGTGCTGACCACACCGAGAGACACGAAAGCGCGGGTAATGTCAGTTGGTGAAGTGGCATTAAGCATCGGGGGGGGGGGGGTACGCAAAGAGAGTCGTGATGATTTTAGCTTTAAATACAAGTATTCATGTTTCACTATATACATAGCATGTATATCATTTCTACAGATTTGAATTTCATGTTAAAACTAAGATTTATCAGGTGGCATCATTGTTTTTGCAGGCTATCTCCTTCCGCTATTCTACCTTAAAGTCGGTTTCCCTATACCATTGAGTGTTATATTGATTTATATTATTACCTTATATACTTTCATGCTTCCATATATTTGTTAAATGTGTGGATGTATTTGGATCTGTTGAAGTTAATTTATTTTTTAATATTGTTAATGATTTCATCCTTTGAGTAGCATAGTTTATTCATTTTCTTCTTAAGATAATCCATTTGTATTATTCTGATGTGACATCTTATCAACATAATATATCAATATTTTTTCATTTATCCACATTTTCCCCCTAAACATGTATTTCATTATTCTCTTCTATTTTTCTTGACATTGTCCACCACTTCTATGTGTCTAAATCATTGGACCACAACATAGTGTGAATAAGACTACATGGGATTTTGATACGACGTAAGAAAATATTTGAAGCCCATGTATAAGGTTCAACCTTTATTATTTGATTTGATATCTTACCTAATTTCCATAACTTTATAAATTGTACAAATAGACGTATTTGTTCTAACCCGCTGCGAAGCGCGGGCTTATACACTAGTTCATTATAAACTAAAAAAATCGGGAGAAGTTTGTGAAGCTTAATTATAATTGGATTTTAATAGCGAAAGTTGACCATAATTGGATTTTGATAAAACTATTTTAAAATAGATTTTAAAACTACAATGAACACCTTCTATAATGGCGATTCTCCCTTTTCATAGAAGGGGATTTACGATGCAAAGGATGATATGATAAATTTAGAACATAAGATAATATTGGAGAGGTTGCATGATAATCGAGAGATGTTGACTAACTATCCTAGATTGGCATACCATCATGATCTGGCACGAAGATAACAAGAATACACCAAGGCTTTGTTTGGTAACTGTGTTAGGTTGTGTTGGAGTAACTTGTTGTGAATAGTAATTGTGAGGATTGGAGATGGTTAAAATAAAGAATGTGATGTGATGTTACATAGATTTGTGATGGAATTCCAACTCAGGAATGCAGAGGGATAAACCAGGTTACCCGATGGTAACATGGTAATCAAACGTGCCTCAACTAGATGCTTTTTTATGCACACCTAGATGCTTTTTTGCGTGTCCAGAGTGAGGTCTTTGGACTCATAAGGGAGTAGACAACATTGCCGTCTAGAACGTCCATCCTCTTTGGAAAGATCTATTCTTTCACTTCCCAAGAACGAAATTAAACCTTCGTAAATTTTGCAATCAATATATTTGATCGTATTGAAAAATCGATGTTTTACTCTATGCATTCGAAAGAACAAGAGAATAATAGCTTGACAAATATTTATTTATGGTTCAATCTAATTTCCATATGAATTCCTGATGCATTTGACATGCAAAATACCTACTCGAGACATATATTGATAAATAATATTTTGATCATCAAATCATTTACCAAATTTCTTAAATAGATGTTGTTTTCATTTTACATTCAAGTCCTCCAATAAAGTAAGGCTATAACAAAGTATACTACATTTGTTTTACTTGCACGCATGTTTACGTAATATTACATGTTATTTCCCTTTAACATTTAATTCTTGTCATGGAATTAACATAATATAATAAACAACAACATTTTAATTTTGAGATATATCATAATAAATACCATCTGTTCTACTTAGATACAATTCTCCTATTATATTATAATACAACGTTGATTGTAGATTTATCTTGGTTGTTTGTTATAAGGTATTGCGACTAATATGAATACAAACATGCTTACAAATCCAAATTTCAACTTCCAAAGTTCCTTTATAATTCATTCTATTATTCGTAAATAAGTATAGTAATCTTAATAGAAAATTCGAACTTAATCGACCAAAAAAACAAACTCGAATTGTAGCTAAGATTTTGGGTGACCAAACATATAAACCAAACCAATAACAACAATGAATATTGATATTTATTATGTCGTGGAAATTCCATGATAAATATTAAATTTAATTGGAAAAAATAATGAGTAATTACACGTAAACATGGTAATTAAGGTAAAGTAGTATTTGTTAAAGGGAAAATGTGGTTGCTCCTTGGGGTAGCTAACGAGCTGCTCTTGTTTCATTTTCCTATTTTTTTTTTGAAAAATATCGTCACTTATTTTTCATCACTATATCCTTCTAATATGACATTCTAATTTTGTCAGAAACATAGACTCATATGCAGGGTGGAACCATGAATTTCATCAAGGAGGGGCCGGGTATACAACTATTATGAATGCTCAAAAATGGAAAAATCTATGTATTTTTCAACGATCTTTTTAAATATAATTAATATTTTAAAATGGATCTCTTTCAATCTTGGTAAACATAGAATTTAAATCTATTGTTTACGTTAGAATTTCAAATAGATTGGTATTTTCAGTGGCTATTTTTAAAATTGGATAAATATAATAATTTAAGCCTCTTAAAAAGGATAAATTATCAAGTAATTTTTTTAAATTAAAAAATCATGATTAAAAGGAAATAATAAAATTTATTTTATTTACAAGGAGAAATAAAAATAATAGGAGACATAAATAAACTTGAATACAATTTTATATCAAATTATTTTCATACTTTGGAAGTGATTGGATAAAGCATTTAAAAGAAAGTAAAATTGATGGAGATAAGATTCGAACCCTGTTCTCCAAAATAATAACTATACCACTCTACCACTTGATCATTTAATGATTCTACAATCTTTTTCTAACAACATTAGCCATGATACAATTCATAAGGGGCCGTATTAAAAACTTAATACATCGTGCAAGTGACATATAATAATCATGAGGGGGCATGACCCCCATAATATATACTAGTACCGCTCCTGCTCAAATGCCTTCCATCTAGAACATGTAGTTTTAACGATCTTAGAATTGCTATAATTTACCTGTTCTAGATAGAAGATATATGAGCATCTATTTTTAACAAAACTGAAATGACATATTGGATTGATATAGTGGTAAAAATACATTATGATATTAAAAAAACAGAAACAAAAATGAGAGAAAAATACGATAGGAACAATCCCATTTTTCCCTTTCTTAAAATCTTATTTTATTGGGGGGCTTAAATGTAAAATAAAAACAAATACCATCTTTTTGTGCAAATGTGTAAGGAAGGAAAGTGGGAATTTAGCGCAAAGGTCAACCCAAAGTTTAGTCTTCGCCGTTGCCAGAATTTGAGTCTCCCATGCCCTGTCAGGGGGAAATTGCTCCCCTCCTCCCTCTCTTCCTCCCTCCCCCCTGCAGTCGAGAACCCTAATCCCATTCCCTTCCGTCTCCTCAGCCTCCATTCTCCCCCTTCCCTCTCCCCCCCGCCCCACCATCTCCAACACCAGCAGCATCCCTTCTTCTCCGGCAACCGCCCCCTTCGCTCCTTCCCGACGCCGCCACCATACCTCTCGACGGCAACGCTGTCGCCATCCTCTCCTTGCGCTGCCAACGCACCTCACTGCCGCCGTCGACAATCCGGTCCGAAACACTGCTCTTTCCTCCTTGCTGCTGTGATAACGTGTTTCCTATTTTTTCCCCGACACCTTCTGATGGTGCGCTGCCCTAGTTGGTTCGGCGATTTATTGAAGTTCCCATTCCCGGCACCAGTAACGTGGACTGGCCTATGTTATCAATCAATTCGGCTGTTTCATTAGTTTGTGCATGTAGTCACGCTGCAAAACCCGACAATCAGATTCCGGTCTTATTTTTTTGAAGCTCCAGACCTTGGATTTAGTTATTTGAACAAATTCTATGCCGTTTTGCATCAATCAATTGTTCCAGAACTGGTCACAGCAATGGATTAAACCCCCGATTCGCATTGATTATTTGCACACGGAATCAATATCTTGGTCACTTCCTTTGTTGTAAATTTATTTTGTTCTATACTGTTTTCAGAACCACGGAACAAAGAGAACCCCCTTCTTTGTCCATGGTTTTTTGGGGGGTTTATTTTCACGACTCTATGAGATAATTGCATGTATTTTGTAGCATGGGGTGTTGTTGATCTATCTTAATGCTTTTCAAGGTTAAAAAGTTACAAAAAATTGGTTTTTTTGCTGACTTTGGATTCTCCTATGTTCGTTCAGAGTGCAGATTTGTGATAAAATGGGAGACAAAGTGGATGGGTTGTGCGAGAAGTCCAAACTGGATTGCCATCTTGGTGAAACAAGTGCCACCTGGAGGCAACACGCAGAGCTCCAGCAATCTGAAGTGAATCCCCTGCAAGACAAGTCGTCAGAGGTGAAAGATGGGATCCAGACTTCAGGGGATAACATGAAGAGTGAGCTGGATCTTCTATCAAGGAGAGTGAGGATCACCGCCACTGTGTTTGCATACCTAAAGTCGAAAGCGAGAATCTTGTCCGTTCCTCATCTTGCGCATGCTTCATGCGGGATCAAGCATCGGGACGGAGTGGGATTTGTCGACAAGAATGATGTGCCTTTGTCTGCTTGGTCCGTGAATGCAGACCATTCTTCTTTGGAGTGTTCGGATGAGATGTTGCCTGCTAGCAGCAGTACACTTGAATTGTCCAATGTGAGTGATGGAGCGTATGTAGGTGAACTGTTTCACTCTGTTCAGATCGTGACAGATGCTATGGAGTCTCTGGTCAAGAGGGTCATTGTGGCTGAAAGTGAAGTGGATACAGTAAAAGAGAAGCTGGGGCATAGTAAGGAAGAAATAAGGAAGAAAGCTATCCAGATAGCCAGCATGTCAGCGAAAGTAGAAGAGATGGAAAAGTTTGCGTTAGGAACAAATTCACTACTAAATGAAATGAGGCAGAAGGTCGAAGATATGGTTTTGGAGACGTCCTTGCAAAGGCAGAGAGCTGCTGAGAATGAACAGGAGCTTAGGCGTGTTAAGCAGGATTTTGAGTCCTTGAGATCATATGTCAGTGGTCTAATCAGCGTGAGGGAGAACCTCCTCTCGTCAGAGCAACAATTTCAGTCAATGGAGAAGCTTTTTGATAGGTATCCTTTGTGCTTTTTTGTTTTATTTGCTTATTTTGTTTGCTTGCTAGTCGTCTCACTCTACCAAAAAGTTCTGCCAAATGGAACCATTTTCAGGAAGTTTTCCCCTGCTTATCTTGGTCACATTCATCAAAATTCCACTTTTTATTTTTTAAGGTTTCTTTTTGGAAATGGAGTTTAGTCGCGTTAGAATTATTTGGTGATGGATTCTATGGCCATCTCTAGTAAGCTGAACATATCGATGGATGAAATTCCTATGCATCTAATTGTATTTTTGAGAGAAATAAAGGCCCACTTTTGCATCCAATTGTTCAAAATATTTCTAGAGTGCCATCCAAAAACGAGCTTGAATTATTCTAGTGAAGAGGTGTTTGATTTTGATATTCTCGTGTGTGTGGGGGGTGTTAATATTGAGTGAATTTGTGCTCTTGAGCAAGGTCAGGAGAGAATTCCAAAGGAGCATAACAAAGATAAACTCTCAACTTGTGGAAGGGGTTTCTTGAGTGGGGGAATGCGTTCTGAAATAAGAAATGAAACCCTATTCATATTCAAAACACGTGCCCCTTTTAACATAAAAAACTTGAGGTGTATTCCTCTCCATCGCCTCTATGCCGCGGATCTGCGAGGATCCAATTGAGGTGCACATTATACCGGACATATGCATCAAGGCTTGGAGGTTGTGCCTTGCCTTTCACACCATGGTCAGCTCCATCATTTGGAGGAGTAAGAGCGATTCATTCAATCCGGGACCAAACTTTCATGTCACAAACTCTTCAAAATCAAATTTTAGTCCCATAACATCTCGGTGGACCATTTTCTAGAGCACCTTGGAGAAAATCTAGAGACGTACCCGTACATTATGTGTGTCGATTACTTGAAGCACGACGTGCTCCGGATGAGTTGATTTCACCTCCTCCTTACCAGTGTTACATACCTCTCATATGCTTGTTTGTGAATTCTCAAATATGTTTAATCACTATAGCTCCGATCTTGTCATCGTGCTTTTTTGTTCTTGCATGATGATTTTTCAAATGAAATTAGCAATCATCATGTATTCACTTGTTTGTGAATTCTCAAAGATGTTCAATCACTGTAGCTCTGATCATGCCATCACGCTTTTTTGTTCTCGCATGATGATTTTTCAAATGAAATTAGCAATTGTCATGTATTCACTACCTTGTGAATGGCTTGATGAGTTGACAAAATATGACTTTTGTGCATACACGACTTATGGTGGATACCATCGTCATAGCTTTTGAGGTGATGGCATGCTAAATGATAAGGATTTTTTTTCTAATTTTCTTTTAGTCCTTTCCTTTTTACATTGATTATGGATGAGTTGACTAGTCACATTCATGATGAAATACCTTGTGTATGTTGTTTGTTGATGATATTGTGTTGATTGATGTGATTAGAGATGGAATAAATGAGAAGCTTGAGGTTTGTAGATGTCATAGAGACTAAAGGAGTTAGTATAAATAGAGCTAAGTCTGAATACATGGATTGCATATTTGATGGAAGTAGCGGTGGAGGAGCCGAGGTGAAGATTGGAGAAGATAATATTCAGAAGAAAGATTCTTATAGATACTTGGGATCTATGTTGCAACATGAAGGGGAAATCGATGTAGATGCTACTCATAGAATAAATGTAGATTAAATAAAATGGATATGCATTTCTACTGCTCTACGGGATAATAAAATTCCATTGAAAATCAATGGAAAGTAGTACAAAGCAATCGTGGAACTTGCTATGCTTTATTAATGTGAATGTTAGCCCGTGAACCATAGACATGTGCAGAGAATGACCGTTTTAGAAATAAAAATGCTAGAGGGAATGCGTGGTTATACGATAAAATATTGGATTTAGAACAATGTGATTAGAAGGAAAGTTGGTATCGCGTTGATAGAGGATAAGATGAGAGAGAACCGCTTCAGATGGTTTAACTATTTGCAAAGGAGGTCGTTTAATACACCCGTTAGAAGTTGCAAGATTTGGGAGGTTGAGCATATTAAGAGAGGGCAAGGGAGGTTTAAGAAGCGTTGGAAGGAGACCATCCGAAGGGATCTTAGTTATCTGGATCTAAGTCCGAGCATGACCCAAAATAGATCTGAATGGAGGCAAAGAATCCATGTAGTCGACCCTACTTAATGTCGAAGAATGTTTTTTATTGTTGTTACTGTTGTTGTTGTGCTTTAGATTCTCAAAAAGTGAGCTTTTCAAGGCTTTTGATGGTAATATTACGATCACCTTAAAACAATATTGAAAACATCAATTAAATTCAATATTAATGCGGTAGTCTATACAAATACTCCCATGTGCGAGAAATTAATGCTCACCATGTGCACCTTGCATCTTATCTTATGGCATCGTCAATGTTTCACAAAAAGTTGTAAGACTTGTTTGGATCTTGATTCTTTGAACATAAGGTGCAAGATTTTTTTAGGTTTATGGGATATGTAGTTTTGGAGGGACCTTGGAAGAATGAGACCACTGGATGTTGATCAGTGAGCATTTCTTTGTCAAGAGGTCTTGTATGGACCCAAGCTACCCCATTGATGTTTTGATCTCGAATACTTGGATAGGGACTACAAATTTTTTTTTGGTGTTTGAAGTGCGCCAATGAGAGTGAAGGACTTCAAATGTCTTTTGAGAAGGGGGAAAGATGGCCAACGTGCATATAGCAAAAATTTTGCTTGGGAATGGCCTAGTGTTGTCATTATGTTTAGAATATCCTGAAATGTGGATCATCTATTCTTTTCTCGTAGCCGAGGACTTTACTAGAAAGGTGTGAACTGAAATTGTGATTAAGTGGGTCGACTCCACCACGTAGGGGTTTTGGGCTTCTCTTGATGCATTGTGCTTCTGGTCACATTGTGATAAAGTAAAATCTTTGGCGTTTACTTGGGTATTGTGGTTGGCTCATAATTGTGTTGTATTCCCTATATAGAGATCCTGTGCGGAGAATGTGGTGGAGTATGATAAAGCTCTATTTGAGTCTTGGTCATTGTAAATTTTTTAATGATAAGCCGATTTTTCAGCTATTTGGTCATTGTAATCTGGTTTTGTAATAAATACTAGATTCCATGGTGTACTGCATATCCACCATTATTTCTTAAAAAATCACCTTTATTAAATCTTTTCACATCCTACATCAAAAGTTCCATACTCCCATAATCGACCTGTTATAAGTTAACATATTCAGTTATATCATATTCTATACAATGTTGCAATAGTCGGCCGACTATCCTGAATAGTCGGTCCGACTATGAGGTGCGGTGGGGTACCCGACTGAACAAACCTCCAGTCGGGCAATAGTCGGCCCGACCGAATAGTCGGCCGACTATTCGGCCGACTGGAGTTTGACTCTTCATATTTTTATTTTTTTATTTTCAATTTTCAATATTTATGGGTTACATTTTACCATGGTATCTCCACAAATGTCAAATTCTATATGTCTATTATATTGATTGATACTTTTATCTTGGATTCATGTTAAATAATGACTATGTATGTATAAAAATATAAGAATATATGTATTATAAATAATTTTTATATTAAAAAATACAAAACCGAATAATTCCGAATAGTCGCCCGAATACCGATTATTCTCTATTCAGTGACCCCTCCGACTGAATACCGAATACCGTCTTCGCAACACTGATTATATAAATAGTCTAAAAAATTTTTAGACATGAATGATTCACTCCAAGACCTTTCACGAATGTTCCACTATATTATTCACTTCAAGACATTTTTCCGAATGTTTTACCACCTCTCTAGATGAGACTCGTGAACATGAAGGTTTAAAATAGTAACGATTTACACTTATTCCAATAAATACTTTTCATGTTTAGTGGACTTTGGAACATGAGACATACACTCAATCTTAACATTCTGCCAAGTCAAAATCAGCTAATGGATGTGACATTGAAGACTTTGATCTGAAATTGGTAGGCCAATCTCGTTCAATTGAGGGATGTTGACAAGAGGAAATTGTTGGGTACCATGTTCAAAGATTGGGGCTGCGATGTGGTGCTTCTTCAGGAAACCAAGCTCGGTCAGATGGGTGATGATCTATGGCGATCTTTTGGCTCGGGGAGTTTAGATGACCTTCGTGCCTTGGATGCCGAGGGCTCTGCAGGCGGTTTGCTAATTGCTTGGAAGTCGGCAGCCTTCTCCTTTAACTCGGCCTTTAAGGGCTGCCATTCTATCACCGTTTCTCTCACGAGGTGTGAGGATTCTTCTACTGTGGTCTTCTCCTGCACGTACGACCCGTGCTGTCATATTAAGAGGAGGGAACTTTGGGATGAGCTTCGACGAATCAGCCAGTCTTTTGCGGGTTTACCTTGGCTGATAGGGGGAGATTTTAATGTAACCTTGCGTGCTTCAGATAGACCCCAGTCTAGGGGGTGCGGATCCGGGTTCGCTTGACTTTGCTAATCTAATTGACTCCCTGGCTATGGAGGATCTGTGTGCTACTGACATTACATACACCTGGAGGAACTCTTCGTTAAGATCTTGCATTGACATGTTCATCGCTTCAGAGGCCTTTATGACGACGTTTCTCCTTGCTATTGTTTACTCTTTCCCGCGATCTTTCTCGGACCACACACCTATCTTATGGGACTCGGGTGTGTCGTCTCCTTCTTCAGGCTTCTTTAGATATGAAAGATGTTGGCTGCAAGAGGACAATTTCAGGGACTTTGTGGCTGAAGTTTGGGGGAAGGAGTGTGGTGGAGGGTCGGCTGTGGGGAGATTTGCTCGGAAATTGGTGCTATTGCGGAAAAGTTTGGCCATTTTTAAGAAAGCTTCGCGGGTGGCACGTGCGTCTGCCAGGAAGGAAGCGGAGGAGATCGTGGCTTCTCTGGATGTCATGGAGGGGGAAAGGGATCTCAGCTCTGAGGAACTGGTCTCCAGGTCGGCTGCTCAAGCAAAAGGGTGGAGAGTGAGGACCGGAAGAGAGTGGCGGAATGGCGTCAGAGGGCAAGAATCTCGTGGCTAAGGGGAGGGGATGCTAATTCCTCTTACTTCCATAGGGTGGCCAGTAACAGGAGGCGCTCAAATTATATTCACTCCATCTCCTTTGGTGAAAGAGAGATCGTTGGGGAGGATGCTCTGGGGAGGGAGGTTGTGGCTTACTTTAAGGATTTCTCATGCTATCGCGCCCCTACGTGTTGGTTCTGGTCGGGGGAGGGAACTCCTCCTCTCTCTCCCTTGCTTCGTGACGAGTTGATTAAGGACGCCACCTTAGAGGAAGTCAAGAATGCGGTTTGGGATCTCAACGTCGATGCCTTGCCGGGTCCGGATGGTTTCTCCATTGCTTTCTACAAGGACTTTTGGGAGCTGGTGGGGAAGGAGGTTTGGGAGGTTATGGTAGAATTTTGCAGGTGTAATGCGGGTTTCGACAAAATCAGTAGGGCTATTATTGTCCTATTGCCAAAGCTCTCCTCCCCCATCGTATTGACGACTTTCGTCCTATTGCAATTTCGAATGGCTTGCACCTGATCGTGGCGAAGGTATTCGCTCGTAGACTCGCCCCGTTGCTCGATGATTTAATCTCGCCTACTCAGGCGGCTTTCATTCGTGGTCGATAAATTGCCGATGTTACGGCTCTGGCTTCTGAAATGGTGGAGAGTTGGTTGAGGAGAGGGAGCCATGGGGTGCTCTGGAAAGTTGATTTTGCAAAGGCTTACGATTCGCTTGATTGGAATTTCCTTTGGTCGGTCCTGCGAATTCGTGGGTTTCCCACGCTATGGATCTCTTGGATGCGTCGATGCATCTCAACAGTATCGTTCTCCATAATGATAAATGGCCGCGTCGTGGGTGATCGCTTCCAGCCTAGAAGGGGCGTGCGACAAGGCTGCCCCCTGGCCCCCTTCTTTTTGTTATTGCGGTCGATGTGCTTCCTCGGATGGCGGTTCGTGTGGTTGATCATGGCTTTTCCATGGGATTCTCTTGCGGCAACCGGGTCGTCCCAACCCTCCAATACGCGAACGACACTATCGTGTTCATTGAGGGGGGTCAAGATGAGGTCAGGAGGATGGCGGCGACTTTGGAAATCTTCAACGAGTTATCGGGTTTGCTAATAAATCAAAGAAAATCCAAGGTGATTCCCTTTGCTTGGGATTCGGAGTCGGCGACCGCTTGTGGGTTGATTCTGGGCTCCACCCCATCTTCTCTTCCGATCGAATATTTGGGCATGCCCCTGGGGGCGGGGAGGTCTAGGCAGTGCGACTGGCACAAGATTATTGAGAGGACGGAGAGGAGGCTATCCGGCTGGAGTGCATCCATGCTCTCGCGGGGTGGTCGCCTTGTGCTCATTAAATCTATTCTTTCTTCTATCTCCATCTATTATTTATCCAATTAGCTGCTGCCGGTGGGGGTACGGAATCGTATTGAGAAGTTGTGCGAAAATTCCTTTGGGGAAGAAGGGGACCTTCCTTGCGTGGTCCACATCTCGTGGAATGGGCCGAGGTGACGAAGAGGAAGTGCGAGGGAGGTCTTGGCATCCGTCGTCTCGGCTGGGTCAATGACGCTCTCCTGCTTAAATGGGTGAACATGCTATGGGGGGGCTCCGACAACTTCTGCTCGACACTATTGCGCGAGATCCTGGATATTGGTGTGGAGCTGGTGGGGGTTTTTGATGATCGCCGCTCTCGTACCCCCTTCTGGCGCGGGGTGGTATCGGTGAGTCAGCGCTATTCTCATCTCTTCGCTCCTGTTCTCGGGGATGGCAACTCTTTCAAGTTTTGGATGGACAGTTGAGCTGGTGGTGCCCCCCTAAGTGTTTCTTTCCCGCACCTTTGTGCCTTGGCGTCCGATGGCCGTGCTACTGTGACCTTTACTTGGTCGGGGGATGGATGGTTTCCGTCACTTCTGAACAACCTCTCTGATCAGCGATTCGACGAGCTTCTTGCACTTCTGGATTCTCTTAAGAGTGTGCCCAGGCCCACGAGGGATCGTGATCACTGGGCTTGGCGGGATGGCGACTTCTCCACGAGGAAAGCTTTCAGGGCAATCTCCCTTCAACCGCCGTCTCATCCGGACCTCGTCTACAATGATTACAACTTCCTGTGGCTATTGAAGCTACCGGAGAGGGTAGCTATCTTCCTTTGGCTATTCCGCAGAGGGAGGATTTTAACACGGGATCGTTGCGCCAGCCTCTTTGGTGATGTGTCTTCGGTGGATTGCGTTCTCTGTGGCAGCGACGTGGAATCCTTAAATCACCTTTTCTTCATGTGCCCAGTCACTACAGGCATATGTGAGGAGGCAAGGATATCTTGGATCGACACCTCGGACTCGGTCGGTTTTTGGGACTCACTGAGGTCCAACAAGGACAGGGCGCGTAGTGACTTCGTGGGCCTTTTTGCTTGCATTTGGGCGATTTGGCTGGGGCGTAACGCAACAATTTTTAGGGGCCAAAGATTTTACAAGGAGAATGTTTTGGCTCACGCAGCACTTCTAACTTGCGATTGGTCGTTGATGTAGTTCGCATCTACTGATCAGGGTGGGATCTTCTCGATCCCATCTTTGTCCCTTATCTCTTTATCCCTGTACTTCTTCCCTTCTTTTTTACCGCTTCTTATTAATAAAGCTTTTGGGGCGAACACCATGCCGTGTCTCCCCCAAATCGTTTGATTTAAAAAAAATCAACTAATGGAATCGACTAAGTTCTTTTATCATTCCTTCCTACCAACATGTCAAATAGAGATCGTAATACATATTGTGCTACCCCATTGCCTCTATTTTAGCATGATCCATTGATAAGGTCACTCCATTGCCTCTGTTTTAGCATGATCCATTGATATTCTTTCGCACAAGGTCACATGTCTGAAAGGAACCACCTCATGTAACCAAAAATTACATTTGCTATACTTAGCATGCAAATTGATATCTTATAATCGACAAGGCGCACTAGGGATGCTTTTTGTTCATCATTCCATGAGTACACCATAACATTGTAAATAAAAACCATAATAGGATGGTCTAATCACAGTAGGAAGATATTTTTAACTGAATCTATAATCATAGTCATGAGACATACACTCAATCTTAACATTCTGCCAAGTCAAAATCAGCTAATGGAATCAACTAAGTTCTTTTATCATTCCTTCCTACCAACAGGTCAAATAGAGACCGTAATACATATTGTGCTACCCCATTGCCTCTATTTTAGCATGATCCATCGATAAGGTCTCCCCATTGCCTCTGTTTTAGCATGATCCATTGATATTCTTTCGCACAAGGTCACATGTCTGAAAGGAACCACCTCATATAACCAAAAACTACGTTTGCTATACTTAGCATGAAAATTGATGTCTTATAATCGACAAGACACACTAGTAGGGGTCGGCACATATGGGTCCACCCATATAACTCAACCAAATCGTTGAAAATGGGTCAGAATGATTTAGGTCATTTGGATCGGGTTGAACCCAAACCATATTCCTTTAATGGGTATCGGCAAGGTTCAGGAAAGCGGTATGCGTATGCGTTCGGACTGGTCACCGAATACTGATTAAGCGGTATGCGGGGGCATATGCGGGGTATATGCGGTTCTACACAGTTTTTCAACTTTTAATTTAAAAATAGATAAATATCTATGAATAACATTACCACTGAATTTATGTATTTAAGTGGAGTTAAAAAAGATATAATAAAAACGGTTGATGTTAAATAGGTGTGTGTATATATGCTTTTAATCGCCTCATACTTAATCACAAAAAAACATTGACCATAAAAACTTCACACATTATATGATTCGTAATAACAAAACTTCAATATATATACATGCACTACATGAGCAAAACCTCAATCGACATATATAAAAAATGTTCGACGATACATTGCATATACTCGTGAAATTTATACATGAGAAAAACATAAACATTGCATATATAATGGTATAATGCATTGTAATCATATAGAAATGCATGTCATATTCTTACCATTGAATGAAGGAAGAGGCATAGTTACGGAATTAAGGACCTGAATGAGAAGATTGAAAAGTTGGACCTGTTGGAGCAGTATGCGGGGCATATGCGGGATATACGGGGCATATGCGGGGCATATGCGGGCCGCATATGCGGAGAGGGCGCTTATTGCACTGATTCATGTAATCGGTGCGGTCTGCATGCCGCATGGGCATATGCGGCCGCATATGCGGCCCGCGCGGCCGATTTAGTGAACAATGGGTATCGGGTCGGTTGGTAGGTCTAATGTCTTCCACCCAACCCACCCAAATAACCCAAACTATTTCTTTGAATGACAAAAGATTTAGTCCCACCCAGCCTAACCAATATGTACTTAATATACAATATCAATAGTTCTAAACTCACATATATTTCTAATGTACAACTCAGACTCTCCAATCCAAGTTATCAACTTGTTAACAACCTTATCTCAATGTTTCATTTGTTATTATGTATTGTACTCAATATATTTTTTTTCTCTATCATCCTTAATGTTATCGTTATATACTATAAACAACTGAGAGCATGCCTTATTACCGCACAACTATGCTCCAATCCCTATCGACTTAGGTGACATAAATTATTCTTTAAAATCCCATAATCTTAACTGAACAACTCCATATCAACTTGAACATATCCCAACTTTCTTCATCCATGTTGAACATATTCTTCCAATCTTCTTCTTATATATTGATCTTACTACATGCTTATTTTGAAATCTTTTTCGTACATCAATGGCCCAATCATTACTTGACCTTCAATTTACAAGATTTTTCATATGGGTAATTTGATTTTCACCCAACCCAACCGACCCAAACCGGTCACCCAAACATCTCAACCCAATCTAATTTGGTTGGGTGATGGGTTTTATTTTTGCAACCCAAATCAAATTCAACCCAAACCGAATAACCCAGACCCACCCAAACCAGTCAAATACCCACCCCTACGCACTAGGGATGCTTTTTGTTCATCATTCCATGAGTGCACCATAACATTGTAAATAAAGACCATAATAGGCTGGTCTAATCACAGCAAGGAAGATATTTTTAACCGAATCTATAATCATAGTCCGGGCGTTGGTTAGATTGAAGGAAGAAATAACATGTATTGCTGGTATCAAGTGTCAAAACACAAGAAACAATCTGCAGCAGGCAAATCACAGTGATAGAGAATTGTAAAGGTTCTCCCTACACAAGGTACATCATGTGTTTGGGCTTAATCTACCCAGGACATATAAACTCTCACTATCAGAACAACTTCTAGTGTAGTACAAACCATCAACAATTTCCCAGGTTACCAATATTTTCTTTTAAATAAGAAGAAATGCCCTCATGGAAAGCCCCAAAGGTAGGAAACCCTACACTAGGGTTTATCTTCTTGTTGAGAAAAAAAGCATCTACACAGAACACCTCTAATAACAGTGAAATACCATTTTCTAGTAAGGCCTTTTAAAATATGAAAATGCAAACCAAATGGGAGTAGAATGCTTTTGAGAGAGAAAAGATGAAGAACGCGAAGAATACAGAGAATAGAGATCGCTTTCTAGAGATAGAATCTTCTTGATCGCATAAATCGACTCAAAAGAGTGTAGAGAGTATTGCATGTGAGTACATAACTCGTGCTCTTGCTATGTGTTACCATGTTAGAATGGTGAGGAGTAGGACCCTTTTATAGACTCAAGGGGCCCCTAAGAATAGCAAACATTCAATTCACTTTCATAAAGAAATGACTGAAAAATCAGCTCATTCCGTGGTGTAGCAGTACAACTTGGCATGTACCAGTGTAACATTGTTTTAACACACAAGAATGGGTTAATGGTTAACTTATATCAGTGTACCCATAATGTAATGGTTCACTTTCAGCTAGGATTTATGGCATATTGAAACGAATAAATTCAAATTCAACTATGGTCAAGGGTATATCGGTGTATATGGTTATGCACTGGTGCAACAGTAAGTAAAAACACCCGATTTGAATTTTTCAAGAGTATGTACTAGTGTAACGATGACTAACCTAATTAATGTGGAAAAATGCTTTGTAGTATTAGATGTTGTGTGTACTAGTGTAACAAGATATTGATTCGTGTAACAACACTTGCATCGATGCAAATGTTTGTATTTTGCAATAATAACTGAATTATGTGGAACAATAAGTAACCGTGAATGCACCTAGGGGTGCTAATCGAATAGATTACTTTCGAATCCACCATGATTCTGATTCAATTCATTATAAAAGTTTTGAATCCTAACTTGAATTGAATTTTACATGGATTGGCTAACTTAAATTCATTTTCAATTCGTTTTGAGTTTTGTATATTCGAATTCGATTCATTTTCTTTCGAATTTGAAATTTTAATTTATGTTTTAATGCTTATATAAATAATATTATATGAAGAATATTATAATTTAAATTTTTTAATGTATAATTCTAATTTTGATCATAGATTATCAAGACAAATAAAAAAACAATATAATCAAGGAAAATATCAAAGAGATGATATATAATGGACAATAATACCAATTTTTACATTTATTTTGTCCTTTACAATCTCAATATTCTCTTTTTATGCTGGAAGAAATATATAAATATAAAATAATTATATGAGCATATTAAAGAGAGAATATTTCTGCGATTATCATTGCATGTCAAAGTAAGACAAGATCATGCTCATATAGAAAATTAATGCAAATTAATATTATTTTTTGAAATAATGAGAATAGTAAAAAACAACTTAGCAAGATAAAATCCTTTTCATTCATCATGAGGATCTTCAATATCAGAAAACAACTAAAAGGTAGAGGAGGGATATCAGGATAAAGCTCGAACCACGACAAATGTTAGAGGAACTCACAGTAGCAACACCATCGTTTTCACTTGCCGTGAGAAAGAGCACAACAATCAACACTAGGTTTGTGGGATCTTTAGAGATTGTGATCAATAATGAAAATGGAATGGAAAAAGTAGGGTAAGAAATGCACGAACATGAAAATAAATGTGGATGAGGAATTGGGATACAATCCTAAACATTTGATCTTTCCTATTGTATTTTATGACTCATATTTTGTACTATTTTTTATATTCTATATTTTGTCTTTAACTAATAGGATTATACATGCATATATATGTACATACATATTAAATTAAGAAAGGCTTGAAGTACTTTGTGATCCTCCTAATGCCTCAAAATTTGTGAATAGCATACCAAGATTATTTATTATACTTATACTAAGTAACTCATACCAAGATATTGCAACCAGATTAAAATAAGTAGAGACGAGAACTTAGATCTTTTGTATAGCCTATGTACGAAGGACCCACTTCTCACACTCACAACATATTTCAAAGCCAAACCACTTGAACTTAGTTATAAAGGGGGATGGAAAGAGATTAGGTCTTACTACATGGGCCTAATGTTGCATATAAACGCCACACATTGATAAGTCATGTTGATGTAGCATCGGAGTAGGGAAATCATGTCGATGAAGTATGTACATGATAAATCATACCAATGGAGCATATGTATGATACTAAGTTTAAGAATAACCACTTAATCAATGTAGTAAGTTGGTTTAAGGGTACCTTTAGATGCTTGCTGTAACAGGAATCTAGTGGTACTTTTTTCTTTCATACTTAGTAGTCAAAGTATGATTAGTCACCTTGTGAATAATGAAATAAAAAATATAGAAACGAGAAATTACTTATGTATCTTGCCATACTTTGACATGTTATGCTTAGTAATATAATGCGAATGCTAAATCTTTAAATGTGAATTGTCATAACATTTGCTAATACATATTCACATTTTTTGCATCTGTTTACTTACAAATGAATTGGATTAAATGCATGACAACTCTTCAATGCAATTGTGCTATAACTCGTTGCACGAGAATATTCGGAAAGGATCTTTATTGACCTACAATGGGTTGTTACATGTATGTATGTAAATAAATAAATATATATATATATTATATGCATGTTTGTATCATGTATATGAATATAAATACATGTATGTATATAAATATCGAATCAAATTGAAATATTATCAAACAAATTCATGTTGATTCAAATTCAATTTATCTGGGAATCAAATCTATTTCGAATTCAAATAGTTCATTGTATTTCGAATTGAACTCCGAATTAGAGTGATTCAGTTCAATCAGCACCCCTAAATGTGCCGTTCCATAGGTGATTGTATTGGTGCAACGATATTCAAAATGTGTGCGAATGAGTTTATGTAATGAATGCTTCATACACTTTAGCACGGTAAACTAAGTTATTACAAACATTTACTTGAAAACTGAAATAAAATAGACTTGTAGTCACTTTGATTCGAGCATCATTGTGCATATATTTTAACTCATCATTCACTTGATCAAAAAGTTGCTGTAGCTCCGATCGAGGATAAGATGCGAGAAAACCACTTAAGATGGTTTGGTCATTTGCAAAGAAGGTCAACTGATGCACCGGTTAGGAGATGCGGGTGTTGGGCTGTTGAGACGGCTAAGAGAGGGCGAGGACGGCTCAAGAAGTGTTGGAAAGAGATTATACGAAGGGATCTTAATTTTTTGGATATAAGCCCGAAATTGGCCCGAGATAGATCTGAATGGAGGCAAAGAATCCATGTAGCTGACCCTACTTAATTGTGGGAAAAGGCTTTGTTGTTGTTGTGTATTCACTTGATCAAAACTAAAATGAGTAGCACATCTTCTTCTTTAGTGCTTTAAGATGCGATACAATGTTCATTGCTATTTCTGCACTAAGTTTTAGTTCAATATAAAAGGAATTTTTGGGCACACACTTATAAGGTGGAGGTCCTTTTTTCTTTCAAAAAATATATAAAACATTTTTTTAATGTTTCAATTCAATCTTCTGTCCATTTATCAAAACAACTACATGGCAGATGTTTCAACAGGAAGACACCCCTAAAAGGGATGTTTGAATATTTTGGAAGGGTGCCACTTTCTGTATAAGGGATGTTTCAATATTTTGGAAGGGTGACACACCTGTAGTGTGCATGGTAACTTCTTTTTGCAGCATCGCTTTGTCTATAGTGAGCAGCTCATGTTCTAGTTAGATGCTTAGACTGGCCTTGGGGTCTTGGTCGAAACATTTCTCAGATTGTCCTCTTTTACAGATGTTAAGGGGGTTTGTGTTGCTTGTTGTTGGGATGGAGTTTGGTTGCCCCACTTTTCTTCTATCTTATCAGATCACAGGGCACATCAATTCTTGGAGTTATGCCGTAAAGACTACTTTCGTGGTTTGTGAGGTCTATGATTTATTGCATGACTGCGTGGGTCCAGGGTTTTGCACTGAATTGTAGGCTGATCTGGGGGGTTAGAACCCCTTAAAAGTGAGGTCTCATGCTTGGTTATGAGAAGAGTGAGGTTAGAACCCCTTAAACATGAAATAGGCCAGGCATCGGCCTGAAGAAGTCATGCTCTGTGTGGGTTGGTAATGAGAACATGGGGCACATGTTCTTCTCATGTTCGATGGCCTCAGTTTGGAATGAGATCGGGATTGATTGGTGGCATGCTATTGGATTTGAGTCATTTGACGCTTTCTGCAGTAAAGGAAGGTCGAATGGTGCTGTTCACACCAACATGAGGGAATACATGATAGATCTTAGCCTTCAACAGTCTTTTGGGCAAATTCGGATCGAAAGAAATTGATGCAGCGTGGAATTAAGAATCAGGGTAAAATTGGGATTGTCATCCCACAATTTTGTTCAAATTATGATTTTACGAAATTATGATTTTCTTGTATGTCTAATTAGTTCATTTAAATCAGGATTAGATTAGTTGTTAATTTAATCCATTTTGAGTTCATTGTAATTTTAATTTTATTTAAATAAAGAAATGTGCGTGATCTCTAATTAGTTATTTGGGTAGAAATATTTTAGGAGTCAAATTAAGATTTGTTTCCTTTTTATTTTATTGTGTAATCTCACTCTTATATAACGGGGTGTTTTCATTGTATTAAGGAGTTCAAGTTATATAGGTGGATTTTCTTCATTTCTCCTCCCTTTCTCTTCTCCCAGTGCATCTCCATGCTTCTTCTCCAATATCCCGTGCTACCAGTGCATCTCCATCCTTTTCCAATATCCCGTGCTACCAGCCTGTTCTTCTCTTTCATCTCCTCTTCCCTAAACTTCTTCCAGTCTAAATCTTCATTTGCATCAGAAAGGCACTACTCTTCAAGAATGGGAGTACTTTGTTGAAAATATGGTCTACAATTCTGACCAAGGTTTAAAAAAGCGCGAGGCGGTTCGAGGCGTTTCTTCGAAATGTGAGGCGAGGCGTAAGCCTTAAGGAAATTGAGCCGTAAGCCTCAATTTTTTAAAAGAAAAAATAAAATCAAGCAAAATGCACTAATATATGTAATAATATTAAGTTTTGTCAAAAAAAAATCAAATTCAATTTCAGACTAGTAAAAGGTACAATACATATGCGATGAAAACATAGAAGTTCAGAAAACTAATATTAGGCACGTGATTGTTTCCGCTATTCACAACAAAGTATAATAATTATTCTACTTCATGTGTTTCTTTTCAACTGTGCTTCTTCGTATATGCGATAACTGTTTTAATAACAAACAAATAACAACATCAAGTTGCAAACTTACAAGTAGTATAATGATTTTATTACAATTCAAACACAATAGTGTACATTGTGTACAATAGAACTAGTATGTGTGGATGCTATATGATAAATTGAATATGATGCATACAAGATCATCGAGCTTCACTTGTTTCAAGAAATCTCTTCTCTTTGTATGGACATATTTATAGAAATATGCAAGGTTTAACATAGAAACAACAATACTTGCAAAAAAATGTATAATGTTTATGGTAAAACAAGGTCATGTGCAAAATACATAACCTAAAAAAAAAGTGCTTGAGGCTTACGCCTCCGCCTCGCCTCGACCGCCTCATACGCCTCACAGTACCATGAGGCTTACGCCTCAGAACTTCTGGGTGAGGCTTAAGGCTCGATGCACTTTTTGTCAAAAAAATGCCTTGAGGCTTACGCCTCATCGCCTCGAGGCGCGCTTTTTAAAACAAGGATTCTGACACATTGTAAGGGGAGCGGACGATCTTCTTGCTTGCTGGAAATGTGACATCATAGCAAACAACTTGTACCAGTTTTTTGTGTCTTCAGTTTAAAGAAATTTAGACTAAATGTACTAAACCTTCTCCCACTATAAGCAGGGTCGTCTACATGGATTCTTGCTCGAATCCATGTTGAAAGATTCGACTATTTTTTACGCTGACCGTCGACTACCTAACACAACCCCTCCAAGAGTGGGATTTGAACCCTGGTCTTTTGTGTGTTAGACACACTGTACTACCACTAGACCATTAAGTGGGTACAACTGAGGCCTGGGTTGCATTCAATTAGTCTGATAGTCTTATCTTATCCATATTGTTTTTGCCTCTCATCCTTCCAATCATCCTTGATATGTGGCAGTCCCGTTCTCTTGCTTGCTCAGATGCTATCTATGAACTTCTGATTTCTTTTTTGTCTTTCCATAACCTTATCATTATTCTAATGCATGGTGCTTGATTACTGTAGTGCTGATGACAAAAGACTCCAATCAGATTGTTAATAGAAGGGTAAACATGCATTGGTTGGTTTTTTTGAATAAGGTTCATGTAATAATGCTTTGAACAGGTTATTTGCTAAGACAACCCATTTAGAGGCTGAGAAAGAGCAGAAAGAGGCAGAAGTTCAGAAACTCCTAGCCGAGAATGCTCATCTAAGTTCAATGCTTGACAAGAAAGAGGCTCAATTGCTTGCTATGAGTGAACAATGCAAATTCATGGCTTTAAAGCGGCCTGGTTATTAGTCTGTAAATTGTTGTTAATGACATGTCCTCCACAGGTTTGCATCTTTTTCTCTTCCCATCACTCAAATTAGCATATTGCTTTTTATAGATAATAGGTGCTCTAGTAATTTTTTAAAAACTTAATTAGACTTCTTAATTTAACGTGGCATTTTAGAAAACAATAAATTATGCAAACGGCTTGGGTTATCTTATGATACACGACAACCTTCTTGCATCCTTGTTGGTTACATACATCATCCTCATGAACTATAGCTCGAACTTTGCCAATTTCTTGTGACCTTGTGCTTTGGTTATCATATGTAAAATTTTCTTACACATTCAACTGATTTTTCTTTTGGTTTATAAATTCTGTTGCATGCATGTTACAGCGTGACTTGTGTAATCTCTCACCTTGTTTTTGTGGAGTGCCATTTCCATTCTTTCACCCACGTCCATTCCCTCTCATCAATGACCGATTCCAATGACCTTTCATTTATTTTTTCCTTTTGTTTTTTTATCTACACGTTTTTGGTATGTCAGCAGTTCCTTTCATGTGCGTAAGTAGGGTGTTTCAGTTTGTGTGCAACAATGTATTTTTTTAAAAGGCGTAATGAACACTTACTGCAACGACATGCAGTTTTATGTTCTGTTACGAGCATATTGTGCATCATGTATGCAGTATAGAATGCCTTTATTTTCATGAACGCACACTCTTCAAGCTAGACATGAATCATTTGGCTTGAGATACAAGAAATCGGAAGCTCATCTCTGGAGTTCTCTGGTTGAGCTTCCTTAGATGGCAAAGCTTAAGGGCTTTTAACAATTAGTAGCAATGGCAAATAACTGAAAACATACTGGGGGTATTTTAGCTATATTTATATAAATACAAAACCATTTTAAATTTCTCTGAATGATTAAATGGAAAAATATCTGTTTCAAGTAAATAAAATTGTCTGACTGGCATAATCTAATCAATCCTTCTAAATTGCGAGGCTTGTCTTCCGTTGAAGGAAATTTTGGAAAGGTTTATGCAAAACCATTTATTTGCAACAACTATAGATTTCCTGCTAAAACTGCCAATGGGCGAAGTACTTGATGTTGATGGAACATTGAAATAAATAAAGCAGAAGGATCTTGACCTATGAATCAAGAGAGGGTTGAGTGAATGGAAAGAAACCAAAGCAACCGATGTTAGAAACTTGAAATATCTAACAAATCCATTGCTTTATAGTTTATATCATTGCCCACTTATATAACTCCATTGTGGGAAGTAATGAACCAGTGTGGTTGACCACATTAAAGTTGGAAAAAGCTTGATTATTGTTATAAAACTCTAATGCAGTTTTCATTATTCCTTCTATCGAAAATTTTTCTTTATATGAAGTAGGGAGACTTGGTGCGCTGGAAAAAAGGTAGACATTGTTGACGGCAAAAGAACATGAAGACCTGAAATTCTACTGTTTGATGCAGAGTCTGAACAACACCCGTTGGTTGGATCCCCACAGTTTGGATTAATACAAATGATCTAATTTGGCTCAGTTTTCTTGAAATCTCTGGTTTCTGATGAACGATTTCTTTGTACAGTCACGATCTTTGTGTATCGAAGTGCTTTTTTATATTGTTATGGTGGACAGGATTAGCAGTTTCGACAGAGAAAGGGCTCATTACAAACTGTAACTGTAGGCTTTGTTGCGTGCTTAGCAGCTCTCAAGTTGCTTATGAACCTGTCAGAATATACTCTATACTGTATGGCTTGACCCAATAATTGCAAGCAGAAAATTACAATTAAATTAAATCATGGTATGTTTTTCTGCAGTTCAAACATTTTAAAGAGCGTTTAATTTGAATGAGGCTTTTCAACCGTGCATGTCACTTATTAAGGGTCGGTGGATTAGGATTGAAATGTGCATGCAGTTTGAGATTTTTACAAATTTCCATGGTGTCCATTGCATTTTGGAACAGACAAGATGGAAAACAAATTCATCAATTAGGTTGAGTATAACATGTGTCAACATTGTATTTTTTTCATATTTATTTCAAGAAATACTCACATCCGTGTTTGCGTCCCAACTCTCCGTCGAGACCATCGAGATCATGTAATCCACCCTTACACATGCTCATATTTTTTCTCTCACATTCCACCAATTTGAACTGTTAGATCTTGATTATCTTTGCATTAAACTATCTGGTATAAGCCATGTATAATGTTAGTAATTTATATTGCAGTGTAATGTGTTTTTGACATAGATGATTTTCATACAGAATGTCAGTTATTATGAAGAAATCCAATTCATAATGTCGAATATTTAATATCATATAAATAATAGTTAGTTTGAATAATTAATATTATGTATTATTATTTGCTACGACAAAATTGATCTATAACAATGGATAATTTGATATTCATCACCCTTTTTTATAGTTAAATATTATTTGTTGCTCGATTCTTCAAATTTGCATTCTCTATAAATATCATATTCATTGATATTGATATTACTAGCAATGAATCATATGATAATGGGTCATACACTGAAATTTTATCATAAATATTGTTAAATTAAATTGAAACAGTACAAATTTTAACGAAAAACTCAACGTATATTCGTTTGATTTTCATTGCAAATTAAAAAATAAAAGATAGTTTTGTAATGAGTAACGTTCATTGTTGTATACCTAACATGAGAACATGTGATAATGAGTATTCAAATAGTCAGCATGGATTCAAGGAAGTGAGGTTTCGACAACCGCTTTCCTTTTGCTTTCAACCTACACGTTGCAGATGGTAAAAATATGCTAAATCTTATTGACAATGAGGATATCAATGCTTTAGTTTGTGTTGTAAATGATTAAAGTAAGCGCTACATTATAGACATGGGTGCTTGATTTCATATCACCCCATGTAATGAAATCCTCTAAAATCATATGAAAGATGATTTTTGAAAGGTGTACCTAAAAGACGATGAATGCTATAATATAATTAGAAATGATTATGTTTATATCTTTAAACTCTCCAATTATATATTCCGATTGAAGAATATTAGACACTACTTAATCTAACAAAGAATCTCAGAGTCATCTCATTTCTCACATATGTCGGAAGCATATATAATGTGATCACATGAGTGACGATGCTAACAATTTTGTTTCAATTTGATAGGAATCATGTTGTCAACCTCCTCATGACATTCTCGTAAGGTCATCACAAGGGCACTTGGCGAGCACCTTTAGTAGCAAGGATGATTTGACTACTTCTCGTCGCTAAGTAAGGTGGCAAGGACATAGGCTCACAAGGACCTCATTGTATTAGTTTTGCCAACACGTGTGTTCCCAAAGGAGGACATGCATGCTCTAATATTGAGGAAGTCTAACAAAATTAGTAAAATCACTACAATCTATCCACCTTTCTTGAAATACTTACTATTAATCGATAACAAGGAGCCTAAGTACTTTTATTAAGTACCACATGGCGAGACAAGGAAATATTGAGAGTTAACCATGTAGGTTGGTATAGAATCCCTCTCAAGAAACACAATGTGAGATTTAGTCTTACTACCAAATGGAAGAAGGCCTTATACTGTAAGTGTGCGTAAAATTGTAATATTCGATGGAGGATGTTGATTGTACTGTTAAATACAACACTTGATTTGTGTCAAAGGGCTTTCAATAAAAACCAGGAGTTGTTTTTTACAGATGTCTTTGCTACAATTGTAAATTTCTAAACCATTAGAGTAAATATTGATCATTATTGAAGCTAAGGACCTTCATATGGAGTAGCAGGATGTCAAGATGATATATTCCCATGGATATCTAGAGAAGGATATCTACATGCAACAACCATGTAACTATGTGATCGTTGAAAAATAAAACATGGTATTTGAGCTTAGAAAAAGTCTTTATGGCTTAAAGTAGACACCAATGTAATGATATATGAAGTTTGATGATTTCTTGACAAATACTAAATCCTCCAAGTACCATGCAAACAACAGTTGCTACTCAAGAAGCTTTGTATCTTATTTCATTCTATTATCATATGTATATGACATGCTTGTTGCAGGCTCTAGCAAGGATTAGATAACAAATCAAAGGCAATGTTTTCTAAGGAGTTTAGAATGAAGGATTTGGGTCATGTACCTTGAAATATACATAATTGAGACGAAGAATAAGAAAGTGAGATAGTCTAAAGTGGAGTATATAGAAAGGGTAGTAGATAAGCTTCATATAAAAATGCAAAGCCTACTCAGACCTTATTATGGAGTCACTTTAGACTTTTGAAAGGGAAAGAAGCTGCTATGAAGGAGTAGCTTGAGTAAATGTACAAAGTACATTACCTTCATGCTATTGGTATTAAATGCATGTAATGATCTACACAAGCAAACATCTTCCATGTAGTACGAGTTGTTAGCAATTGTATGGCAAATATTGGAAAGAAGCACTGATAGGTTATGCAATCGATGGTATCTTCGAGGTGCATCTGACATGAAATCATTTTATGTTATGAGAAAATCGACATTTGTTCTCGAGATTTTGTGCATTTATTTTTTGCGGAAGATATCAATTATAAGAAAACACAAGAAGGTATGTCGACAATACCTTGAGGAGTGGAGCTGTTAGTTAGATTCGATTTCCAGATTGCAGACAATAGTGATCATCTATACCACAAAGGCATAATTTGTGGGAATTACCGAAAGCTTGCAAGAAAATGATACAATTAAAGTGTTTAATGAAAAAGTAAATAAAGAAATTAATCACAACTAAAGTGAAATTCATCTTTCAAAGAATTTTATATTTTATTTGAGAACCAAGTACATTGATATGAAATGTTGCTTCATTTGGATGCAATTAGAAGATGTTCAATTTGATTTAAAGAAGATACATACATGTGAAAATCCTATTGATGGTGTTTACCAAATTCATTATGGAGGAGAAGCTAAAGACATGCTCATCTTCTTTTGGTATAGAAGAGAAAGGGAAGCAAGTTCACATCATCACCATCAGTGATGATCAAAGAAAACAATCAATGCCGCAACATTTACTATAAATCCGCCTTCAAGTGGGAGATTATTGGGGATTATATCATGTGAAAACTGATTGATTTCGATACAGAGAGGATTAGTAACATGTATAATCCTCCCCCTGCTTTCTGATTGACTGAGTGTTGATATATAAGATTATTGAAGTAGTCATCCCTCTACTTGCATTGCTATTGGTTAAGAGTTGATCTTGGAGAGGATTGCTAAGATGATAAATCATCACATAGTCATTGACTAAGATCTGATGGGTAAGATTTCTTGTGTACCATGATTTTTTTAAAAGTATAAATTAGTCCTTGGGGAAACCACATATACTTTAAATACATTCTAGAAATAATACGAGATGGTTTGGTGTGAGCAAGCTGAGTGGACACTCTCTTGAACCACTATACATTCTTGTCTTGTGCAATTGTGCATGCATGGTTTTGTCATTTCATAGTTGCTCTGCATGTGCGTTGCTTAATCAGATCCGCTCCTAACACCCCATATTTACGCATGCACGCATAACGATAGCAGCTTGTCCAATCCATCTTTTTGGATCTCATCTTCTCCTTAATCTGCATATTCCTACACTTCAAGGATGACCACCTTTAGATCGTTTGCGACGAGGACGATCTCTCGAAAAAAAACTTTTAAAGAAAAAATCATAAGGAAGACAAGTTAACATCCTTTACATGGAGGAGGAGTCGACGTGGCATGCATTATGCCCCTCTTGATCAATCTAGAGACGTGCAATGATACAGCCGCCCCATGATTTCATCACCATTCTTATTATCCACTCACATGTCTAAGAAAAGCAAAAAGGCTCGGAAAAGATAAGGTGAAGGACACCCACCAAGTGCAGAAGTGGTCTGCCCACAACATGCGTAGGCATGCATAGAATTCTAGACAGAGAGATAGATATATCACTCTTAAAGTATTAGTATTAGGGTATATGCTCCTTTCTGAAGACTATGTGCAGATGATGGTAGGGTTGCTCCTCCAATACATCAGCAGGAAAAGCAAGACAGACGTCTGCATGTAACTGCTCATCTCTAGAATATTTTGCTGTCACTAACAATATTGTTAAATAATGCAGTAATCATGGTCGCACGCAGTAAGAAAGACGACAGTATCACGATCTGCATTTAATCGAGATTAATAAGGCTGGGTTCGATTATCCAAAGAAGCAGGAGCAGATCTGGACGAATGCAAGCGTTGCCATCCATCCATCCATCCCCGGCAAGATGGATGCGAGGAAATGGGATCATGAGACGTGGTTGGCCTGCAAGAGTCCGCCCAGCAGACAACTTGACAAAGCAAAGTCTTGTCACTGCCCGATGCAATAGCTCTTGAAGGCATAAGGATAGGGATCGATGGATGACACGTATAGCTCTGATGAAGGGTTTCGTGTCCTGTCTGTCCACTTGTTTCTGTTGCTTTTGCTCTCTGATGGACTTTGACGAGTGCTCGATTAGTATGTTCTCTCTCTCATTCTTGTCTTGCAATCTACTGTATATATTTCAACATACAATAGATGAGGATAGAGCAGATTCTCTGTTCTACTGTAGAGGTCTGCTGTACCGTCGAAACCTGCAGGGATATGCTGTACCGTCATCGGAACCGCTCTATCGAGTGGTTCATACACAATGAGCCACCAAAATCCAGAATTCATATGAACTGTTCGATCTTGATCGGCTCTGTCTGTACAACTCAGACCAGGACGGGCTCTTTCTTTTTTGTGTTGTGGTGTTTAGATAATGGGCTTGTTGTTTGAGTGCAGAGTAGTTGGGAGTCTTTTTTTTTGGAAAATTGGTAGAATAATGAATAGATGATTGACATTTGAATGATACTATATCTATATGGTGCAATAGAAGCCGTATTGTGAGACTGCAGGTTCTTAACCCTAAAACTTTTTTATTTTTATTCGAGGCATTTGACATGTAATTTATTTGATAAAATTGGGGGTAAATTAATTAAATTTAGGATACATTGCAAGGTATTTGTAATTTAATTAAGGAAACATCTAAGATGTAATCTGTTTGGTCAGATTGTGCGCAAGTTGGCTAAAATCAAAAGGATAAGACATCGAGCTCACCTAGACATTTTGTCATGAGAAAATGAGTTTGTCTTGTGTTTTGATTTGTCTTAAGTTTACAGTATCAATCATCAAGTATACATCTCGATCCTGACATAAATTTGAACAACCATGGAGTGATATCCTCCGGGTACGTCGTCAACAAGCAAGTGACGGACATGAGCTTCAGGTTGAGCGGGAACTAGATGGGAGGGATGGGATAAGCCGAGGTGGGATAGTATATGTGATCTTTTTGACTATATATTTTCCACTAATAAGTGTAATTTGATGAACATTGGTGATCAAATAGATGATAAAGGTAAAAAGTGCATGCGGCGCCTATCCATCTTATATCGAATCATCGCCATTGTTTGGCCCACAAGTAGATTACCCAAGTGATTGGGTTGAGTCAATCTAAAACCAATCTCCTATTATATCACCTACAATCCTTGATGGTAGAATTAGCTCAACGCTCCCATAATCGCCTTCAACCATACCATATCTATGGTTGATGATTGCACCCCTAGGTTCGTGCTAGCTACCCTCCTAGATTCCAAGACTTTTCTCATTTTCCCTACTTTTTATTGCGTGGACTAAGCTCCGACGGCTCTGGTATCTCACTTGGAATCATAAATTTGCTTTTTCTGGCCAATCTATATGTATATACATAGATACAGTCTTCCTTCTTCTTTTCTCTTTGGAGTGTGAAGCCTTTGCAACCTATCTTTCCTTCAGGTTCACTTTCATTTTTGTTCTTTTAATTTTCTTTTTGTATACCACATTCCTTTATTCCATTTTATTCTTCCATATTTGTTGTCATTCTTTTCTTCTTCATACATTTATTTTTCGCTATACTAAGGATGACTTGATCTCATCAAGTTAACTCCTTAACTTGACTCCTTCGAACCTCTCAATCACAAATCCTATGTAGACGGACTAGCATTAGTTGTGTTAGTTGGATATCAGTCTTTGGAGAAGATTGCCATCTCTTCTCAAACTTATATCTTTTTTTAATAAAATTTTACGATGATAACTGTATCCTCGATCTAACTCCTTAGAACTATACAATAGCCTCTTCGATCTTGCTTTTTAAATCAACATCCATGGTATCTATCCCTATTTATAAAGAGAGTCCTTATCAATAACACAAACATAAACATATTTATATCAGGTATGGAATAGTATAAGTGAAATAGTAGTTATTTTGTAATGGACTACCAAGGGCTTCCTTGTCTAATAAAAACGTGGGTCACATGAAGTGAATGAGCATACATGCGAGGCAATAAGATAGATTCTAAGTTGTCAATAAGATATGCAAGATATAGTGTGTACTAATCATTTTGATATCCCTAGAGAAATAGTATGACGAGTCCCAACACATAATGACAATTGAAATAATGCTTGGGGAGACAAGGTTGGTTCCCAAGTTGAAAGCTAGGATGGAAGAGTGAGTTGAAAATTAGAGATATTCCAGGCTTTAGAATTCCTAACATTATATATTAAAAATTTACATATTGGTTTGATGGGTGAGTCCAATACCTTGGGTCATCCAAAGTAATGGTTTGGGTCTAATCAGGCATAGCACCATATGATTATATATATTTGGTTCCTTTTCAAGGATTGGTTGAGTAATGTCCAAATAATGCCTGCCCTACTCCTCCACTTCCTTAGTTGCATTTTTTAATAGACTAATGATGAACACGATGAGTTGCCTGCATATGGCTAGATAGGATCACCATTTTCTTCATAGATCGATTTCGATTCACATATGGAGTTCTTGTAACAGAAAAGACACACGAGGAAGAAAGAAGATGGGAATTGTAGCTTCAAAGTAGAACACCAGGGAAAGAAGAGGGATCAAACATAAGGGATGAAGGTATGTCATCAAGAAAATCACATCACATTTTGCATCTGGCTATACTGTGGAGTCATGGAACACATTCTCTATTGTAGGTGGAACTATAACATGGCATGTTGTATTCCTTTATTTTTTTTGCAAAAACATTTCCAACAAATCCAACTGTATGGATTGAATGTTTGCGTATTGTTCTACGTACCCACCAAGTTTCATTTTGATTAGATATTCTTAGCTATTTTATCTTAATGATTAAAGAAGAAGTCAACATTGATTGGACTCAAAAACCATTTCAAACCTGAATTTTTGTTTGACCTTCGACATAAAATAGCTTTAATATCCGACCAAAATGAAACATGGTGGATATGTAGAACAATATGCCTACATTCGATCCATAAGATTGGTTTTTTTAAAAGATTTCGCAAAAAATGGATACATCAAGCCTTGTTGTAGTTCAACCTACAACAGATGATCTGCTCCCTTGCAATCAGTGGACAGAATCTCATATATGCAGAGGATTTGTTTTGTCCTATTAGGTCCTATGTGGACCAATAGGAGGCTGATTTTTGTTGACCCGAGGTCAATTGTACCTCCGAGCCTTTGACTCTGCGAGAGTCACGTGCCTCCCCATCTCCCCCATTTCCTACTCCATTTCCACTCCTCTATATCCCTCGAGCCGACCACCCTTCTGCAACCACCATTTTCCTCTTCCACACCTACCACCTAGCTCCCACCAACCGCTCTTCTTCTTCACGCAATTTCGGTCAAGAGATTTCCATCCATCTTGTGCATAATTAAACCCCCTCCTTTTTGAAGTTTGATCCTCTTCTAACCTCTTGTAACTCCAATCCAGACGAGTGTGCCTCCTGGTGATAACAGTGAGGTCCTCCTGGTGTCGACATGGACAAAGATGGTCGGAGGAAGTCGATCCACCTCGTCGAGCTCCAACTTCGATGAAGTTTTGGTCATTGGTACCTAAGACCAGGTACGAGTTGAATTACTTACGCTTTTGCCTGCATTTCATTTCGTAGTTTAATTTCACACTTAATTTTAGTAGATTCATCTTACTTTTAGCTTGAAATTAATTCATACTTTGACGTAGCCTAGCGCTGTGGCCACTGTTCCCGTGTACCCGAATCGTTTCTGACCCATACAAGTACCTCACCTCACTCCTCGTTGTTTCTCCATCATTAGCCCTCACCCAGATCAACCTGATACATACTAGATCAGTGAATCCGATCCACCGTTCTCCGGAGATCGACCACTGATACCATTATATCACCTTTATTCTTTCATTTTGACCTTTAAACCCTAATGATGAATCTCCATTTCATCACCTTTATTCTACCATTTTGGCCATAAAAACCCTAGACAGTTCTGGTCAATAACATCAATTTGTAAAAAATAGCATTAATCATTTATTGATTTCTTGTGTAAATAATACTGTTTTTTATTCCAAAAATTATAGAATAATGGGAAGAAAAGAAAAATAGTAAAATATCAAAGATATTTTATGACCATAAACCCTGAGACCGAGTCAAGAATTGAGTTAGTCGACAAGGAATAAAGTAGGAGGAGATAAAAGCCAAGAATAGGATCAAAACCCATTTATTCATTCATTATTTTATGCATTTTGACACATATTTTATTCTTTATTATTTATTAATCAAATGAAGAAACTTTGTACATGAAAGTTATAGATAATAATGTAAATAAAAATACAAAATTGAGTTTCTACAAAAAAAATGTACAATGTTCATTTTATACACAAAATAAACAGCAAAAAATCTAACTTCCCAGACCCATATCTTCAAATCAAAATTCATAACATATCAAAATTACTCTAATTGTATATAACTTTTCACAAGCTATTTAACGGTGGTGGTTTTATACTTTTTAGAATTAATGTGTGAAAATTAGGTTTTTGACCCTAATTGTACATTATATCTGATTAAATTATTCATTTTATTCATCCTGCATTATTTTTACAAATTTAAATTTTTTTAATTTTTAAATAATATTTATAACACCTGTGCACATTACAATCAATATAAAACTAAAAGTAAAATGTAAAATAAAATAAGTCTACAAATACATGGATTAATTACCTATGTTATACCTGTATATAAATAGAAGGGGACCATATTCTTTTATTCTTTATTCATTTATATTTTTTTATAAAATTGGAGATATTGTCTATATTATATTAAAAATGCAAAACCACAATAAAACTAAATTAAATACATTAAAATAAAAAGATGTACATAAAACATAGATAAAATACCTATAAATATACCTACAAACTAAACATATCTATTTATTTAAGTTTACAAATAACATCATAAAAATAAATAAAAAATATTTATACTCATAAAAATAAGTTATAAATATATAAAATAAAATAATAAAATAATAAAAAAATAATAAAATAAAAATGTAAACAATATAAATGAATATACCTATAAATACACTTTTAAAAATTAGCACTAATAAATGAAGCCAAAAAAATAAAACAAATCAAAATAAATTACTACATTAAATAATAAACATGTTTTATTTTATACACAAAAACTAATAAAATTATTTACTATATTAAAATAATTAATTTCTAATAAGTGTACTATTTTTTCTTCTAGCGGACCTATCTGGACCAATCAAAAGACATGGATTGTTGATCTCTGGTCAACTTTCCCTGCTCCTATGACTGGCGTCAGAACAATCTCTTCCCCGACTTTCTGCCATTTTTCTTGGATGAATTACCGCTCAATCGTCGTCGACTCCTTCAGTTAAAATAATCATGGATCATTGTATATACACACCAGCCTTGTAGATCCCCTATACATAGCTCCATTCCCTCGCATTTGGCCGATCAATAAGGGTTCATATCATTGTTTATAAATAAACCACGTCCGTCCTCCTCGTAATTTTGGCCACTTTCTATGTCATAGAGATCCACCATCTCGGCCTAGTGTGCATCTAGGTAACAAATGGAGGTCCCCTAAGGTGGATGGAAGCTCGTGGAGGAGGGAGGTGCACCCACTGCCACCAACTCCGGTGGTCCTGCTCCCTGGCCAATACCCAGGTTTGAGCTATACATTTTCATGATTTTAGTTAGTTTTTCATTCATCCATTTTAATTACATCCTTAGGATAGTCCTTAACGTAATATTTTAGCTTGAAATCATTAATTAATAGTTCACTAGAGCTCCGCTCCGACGAACCCTACCCCACTGTTTTCGCCTATTTCACGACTTTGCCACCACCACCATTTCCTTCCCTATCGCTTCCTCTCACCTCACACACCTTCTCCCCACCATATCTCGTCTTGATATGGATTAAGGTGCCTCCACTCCCTCGCTTCATCAGAGGCAGCTCCGCCCGCTCCACCTTCCACCCATTTCGACCAAATAAGAGCCCTCGAGTCCCTATTTTCTTGCACGAGTCTTACTACAGGTGCTGGAGGCTAAAAGACCCACTTTGGGTCAATTTTTGAAGATGATCAAGAAACCTGGAGCCCCCTTTCTTCCTTGATACCGCCTGGCCACGAAAGAGCTCCAAGTGCCCCGCTGAAGCCACCCACCGACATGCCAGACCACAGGAACGTGTAGAGAAGCTCAACAATGATGGAGATGCGCGGAGGAGCCTGCTATTCTAGATCAAAACTCACCCCACACAAGTTCTTCTTCGGTTCTTCCTGGCCCCATCGTTGCCGTCCGATCAAGGGCACATCTCCAATTTTGATCTCAACCGTAGGATGGAGCCTAACCACGACCGTCGGATCGTATCAAACGATCTAATCTCCAGTGTCCATCTGCGAAGCAGTACCAGCTGTTGGATGAGCGACATGTGTCAAGTGGATCTCCTCTCGCCGTCCGATTGTGCCTTCTTTTGGGGTAAATTGCATATTCTCACCCCACCCTTTTTGTAATTAATATTTAGCCCTATAAATAAAAGTTAGTGTTTAAAAATAATTGGATATTTTGCGAATGGGCGCCTGTATTTCTTGTAATTCCATTTTGGTCATGTACAGCTTAGCTTACGTGTAGTCCCACGTAAGTTGGGCATTTTGCAGGGACACCCCTGTGACTTTTGGTACTTCTACTAAGTCCAATAAAAATGGAATCACGTTGTATATTTTTGTAAAAATTCATGAAATGCCCCAGGACTTTATTGTATTTATATTTTGGTCCTTCCCAAGCAGAGTCACGTGTAGTCCCACGTGGTGGCCATTTTGCATGTATAGCCCTGACATTTTTGTAGTTTATTTTTAGCCCAGTAAAATTTTATGTACATTGTACATTTATGGGTAATTTGCATATGCATCCCTGCACTTTATTTTTATTGCAAATATGCCTCTGCTAGGATTTTGATTTTTTTGTATGTTTTATCTATTTATTAAATATATCTAATTGCTCCTAAAAATCCACAAAAAATAGGGTTAGATGCTTCATGCCTTGTAAATACACGCCCATATTTTTTTAACATTTTTTTGCATTTAATCCATTTATTAAAAATTAAATAAAGCTTATTTACATAGTGTTTAACTTAAAAAATAATAAAAAATATAAAAACATCTTTAAAAATTCCAAAAAATTGTATATAGTATATTTTGACTTATTTTAATTACATACCAAAAATCACTAAAATTGAAAAATAAAAAACCTAAAAATCTAAAACCCCCAAATCTCTTATAAAAATCTAAAAAATTCTTTAAAAATCCAAAAAATATATTTTTCTTTTTTATAATTTTATTTATATAAATATTTATATATATATTAAAATTGATTTATGTAATTTTAGGACCTATTTATTATTTTTAATATCAAAATCAATTTCAGATATTTTATTAATCCCTTCTTTGAGATAATTTTTAGTTTTAAAATACATAAAAATGGGTAAAAATTCTAGAAAAATAATAAATTAACAAATGTAAAAATCACAAAAATACTATTTTACCCTATTTTGACTATTTCTACATATTTATATATACATAGTATCTATATATATATATATATATATATCTTATACTGTATATATATGTATACACATATATTTTATATAAATGAAAAGAAATATAAAAATAGGAAAATATAAAAATAAAATACAAAATTATTAAACCAAAAATAAAATAAAAAATATATAAAATTGAAAACCTACAAAAACAATAAAATGGGCAAGATCTAAAAGACGAATTTGAGCATTTTTTGTGCCTCCTTCTATTGTTTGCTCCCTGTGTTCGACATCTACACATACTTACACGCTATACACATTTTTGTAGAGTTATAATACATTTTAACTCAATATTTTTGAGATTTAATTGATTAATTAATTATTGTAGGTTATCTGTTGATTGATTGAGGTTTGCTGAGCTATCAACGCATCGACTAGATCTCTCGCCTTGTGATATTTCTATACCCTCTTCAGATCTTAATTATCAAATGACACCGTTGTCGGGGAGAAACATCTCTTAGTTGGATATTATTTCATTTTGTCTTATATTTGTTGTTCATTTATTCATTTATTTATTTTTGCATTTATTTTTTTCACTATTATTTGATATTATTGTGAACTGTTTGGCACTCTTTCATGTTTGAATTATTGTGAGGGACTGTTGTGCGATAGAGGATCTCCTAGGAGAACCTATGCACCCAAGAAAGGTGGAGTCGACCTTCTGACTAAGCCGGTAGGAGAGAGAAACCAATCCGGACTTGGAAGAATTTTTGAGACAGTTTCCGAGCTTCATTTTATTATGCATTTTTCTTAAAAAAATTATAAATTTATGTGAGAGAGTAACACTTGGCACGTAATAATTCGGACTCTCCCCATTTCGACTTCCCGAGGTCCAATGCCCGAGGGATTGTTCCCTTGGGGGACTCGATGTTTTTGATGCTTTTTTCACCTTATTTTATTTTCTTTATTTCGTGTGATTCAGCCTTAGTTTAGGAATTGCTTGCTCGATAGATTAAAGTTTAAAGCTCCTAATATATTTGCCCGTACCTATAGATGTGCTTTTGGACTTAGTCAAATAATAATAGTTGGTTATTTAGATTCAAACCCACATGTTGTGAGGGACATCATACAATGCTAGCATGACCCTTTGTGGCGGGCACCGACATGTCTCCAAAATTGGACCTTAGGGTTTGTGTCTGAATAATTAATATATAGTGCATCACGATAATAACAGTTACTACTCTAGGGCGATTTCATCGGAATGCATTTGTATATAGTCTAGGTTTGAATTATGTTATGCATCCCTCATGGAGAGAGCTGGGAAGCATTGTTAGTTTTCTGACTTTGCATTCATCATCGATTTCCGACTTGCATGGCTTTTTCGATCTTCTCCCTCTGAATTTGACCACTTAGGATGTTAATGGAATTGAAAAACCGTTAAGCACATGCATTGAAAAATAATAAAAAAGTGATAACCTAAATAAAATTGGGAATGCTAACTCTATCGGACTTCAAAATAAAAATGTAATGGATTCATTGTCGTGGGGAGAGCAACCCCCTCCTTGTTTGTGCATTTTATTCCTACGTACATGCTAATGATTAGTTCCCAAATCCCTAGCCGATCTTCGATGTGTACAACTTTGTGATGATTACCGATGAATACCCATTCATCACTCTTTATTCTTTTATTTTAGCTACAAAACCTATGCAAAACACATGGAGATATGTGTAAATAGCAATAATTACCATAAGGCATGCATCTTGTAAATATGCATAATTAGCATGTTTTTGTACATAAATAAAAGAATAAAAAAATAAAAGAAAAAGAGGGAAATATTTAGAATAAATATTGAGTGACCTAATCCCAAGGGTGGGCTCAGTATGGGCCTGACCGCAAAAAGAACCAAGTAGAGAGAGATAGGGCCAACTCATGTGTACATATATCTGTAAATAAATAAAAATATTTTCCTCTTATTCAAAATAAAAATGTGTGCCTATATTTGTAAATACAAAATTAAAATAAAAATGGGCAAAAATAAAAATGAAAATAAATAAAAATTCCCTCTTCCTTGTACATAGACCATGTGTATAGACTAACAAAGATATTTATTTTCTCTTTGTAAATAAATAATTTCACATCCATTATTTCATGGTGTAAATAAATAAAATAAAAATTAGAAAAATGAAAATAAAATAAAAATAAAATAAAATAAAATCAAAACCCACCTTGTATATATACCATGTATACATGTAAATAAAAGTATTTATTTAGCCTATGTAAATAAATAATAAAAATAAAATAAAAAATACCCCTTTATTCCAAATTTTATTCTACAAATAAATAAAATATAAAATTGGAATAAAGGTACAAAAATAAATAATTAAAAATCAAAAAAATCAAAAATACATATTGTATATACCTGTATATAATAATAATATTTTGTAAATACATAATTTATATTCCAAATAAATAAATAAATATCACTAAAAATAATTTGAAAATAAATAAACATTTTTTATGTTTTAAGTTTTTCAAAAATAAGTCATTTTATATTTTATATTGAATTTATAAGTATTTAATAAAAGCTGCATTCTGATTGGTCCACGGGGGATTGTTGACCCCCGGTCAACTCTCCCCCCTCGACCAGTCAAATCGGATCTGTGCGCCCGACCCGCTTTTCTCCAAATTTTCTTCGCATGATCCGAGCCCCAAATACTCAAACCCCGGGTCCTAATCATACTAGATCCGTTCCTAATCCACGGTCGGTGGTTTTGCCTAGGGATCCGAGCTCCGATAACCATGTCCGACCCCTTCTTCTCGGACCCCTAGTGGTATAAAGCTGAACCTCCACCGCGCTTTTCACCCGATCCTTGGCTGTGCCTCTTCGTCCCAGGACCTCCACCTTGCTCCCCTGAGTGACAGCTTCGTGAGAGAGGTGTCGAAGAGAGGAGAGGAGACCTCCAGCTATCGATCCGGCGACTCCTGCCGCCGTGCGCCGCCGCGAGGTGCGCCCGAGCCTCGGGCATCGACGTCCCTTCGAGGCTACGATCCAGAGCTCGCCGAGCTCGTCCCCAGTCGATTGCATCCGCCAGGTAGACCAATTCTTCCTAGTTTTCCTTAATTTCTCGTTACGCCCAATTCGCTCCGTCGTCATCTCCGACCGATTCCTCCCGCTCCGATCATCCATTTCCTCATCCGACCCGACCGTCATCTTCGTGAGACCCCTCTCCACCTTCTGCACCTACGCACCCACCTTGGTTCGCCTCGGAACCAAGGCTCGACCTTCATTGCCGTCGCCTCGCCGGAGGTCGCCCATCTCGACTCGCCAGCCACACATTCCACCTCTAACCAGGTCGAGGCAGTTTTCCCTCGACCCAGGAAGCTTCCTAGGCTGTTTTGCAGGTCAATGCGACCCATCTGAGGGTCGTCTCGTTCGAGCCCAGGAGCTTCGAGCTTCCGCCGTTGCCAGGCCACTCCGGTGGTTCCCGGCGTCATCGGAGGACCCCAGTAGCTGCAGAGCGCCGAGACGAAGCTATTCCATATTCCAACAGCTCAGGAGGAGGTCTCCACCGCGTGCATTGGGCCGGCGAAGTTCGCCGGCATCGAGTTCTTGGAGGACCCTCCTCCGCCGTCCTTTCAGCCTCGAGCTCCAGTTTTGATCCAGGCCGTCTATTTGAGGAGAAGCAGCCCATCGTTCGATCATCTGAGGCTTGATCTGGACCATCCATCAGCTGAAGAGGAGCCCTCGTTCCACAATCGTTCGATCTCACACATGGCCGCCTTTCAGCCCTCTGATAATAATAGGGGTAATTTACTCTCAGACCCCTCCTGTTTTTGCATTTCTTATTTAGTCCTGTAAATAGTTTACTTAGTTGTTTTTATTTTGTAAAAATTGCATTGAGGACCTTTATGTTTAGCTTATTTGCATTATAGTCCCTGTGAGTGCGGACCACGTGCTTTGACACGTGAGGACCTGGAAGTTTTGCAATATATACCCTATAGTTTCTATGTGTTATTGTTTAAATGTTTTAAAATAGGAATTGCATTTAAGTCCTTCCGTGCCTGGTTCACGTGCCCAGCATGTGCAGTTTGGGCTTTTTGCATCTTTGGACCCTGAGCTTTTTGCATGTGTTATTGTTTGGTCCCCAGAAATTGTCTTCTTTACATCTAGGTCCCTGTGCACTGTGAGCCTCTATTTTAATTAAATAAAATAGCAAATTAAGTCCAAATTTCGTGAAAATTGGACACGTGGCTCCTGCCACTGTGTAAAGTTTTCACCAAAAATTTGGTACATTTTGGAGGCTTTTTATTATTTTTAAAAATTCAAAAACAGTTGTTTTTGTGTCTGTCCAGTTTAGAAAATCATAAAATATATAAAAACTCTTTTAAAATTCTAAAAAAATGAGGATTTGTTAATTTTAATGTGTTTGATTTTCTATGCAATTTTGGTTATTTTTGGACATATAAAAACTCTAAAATAAACAAAAACCTTAAAAATTTATAAAAATTCTAAAAAATTGTAAAAAATTCCAAAAATAATGAACTCTTTTCCTGAATTTTCCTTATTGTTGCTGTTTGGCATAAAAATTACCTCCAGCCTGTGAAAGACTCATTTGATATTTTTCACGGGTCTTTGAAGCATGGCTGGAAAGTAGCACACTGTTTTTACCTTTTTGATTTTTTGAAAATTGTATAAAAAATCTCAAAAATTCACCAAAAATAATAAAAAACCTAAAAAGCATAAAAATATTTTTGTTTGAATTTTTGGAGCATTTTAGAGTGTAAATAATTTGTGGTGTTTGCTTGTTTTTCACCTTTTCTTATTTTCCCTTATTATTAAAAATCCAAAAAATATAAAAATAATTAAAAACCACCAAAAATACTTGTGTTTTCTTCTTGACTACTTTGTAGGCCGCAAGGTCAATTCGTGCCCCCTAAGTCCGACCTGGGTGCTACACCAGGCTAAACTCATAGCTAGGACCGCTATCTTGTTTTGGATTGATTTTCTATCTTTATTTGGTGGTCTGATCTTCACATTTTTCTTGTTGACCGTATCTTGCTATTCGGGTCACAGCGACTCTGACTTTTTATACATGTTTAACCAAGAAAATCGAGCGGTCGTATTGATCCACAAAGCGGATCAACAGTCGATGCGTTGACCGCTCAAAAATCCTGATTAAAACAACAATTAACCCACAACAATCAAATAAGGAAATCAAAGTGAATGTGCGGAGTTAAAATTTATTATAACTCTACAACAGAGATGTGTATAGGTGCAAGGATGTGTAGAGGTCGAACACATGGAGCAAGCAGGATAGAACGGGGCAAAATGCACAAGTGTGTGAATGTGAATGTTTGTCTATCTATGATATTTTTTGTGGGTTTTTCAATTATATATATATATATTTAATTTAATTTTTGATTTTATATTTTTGTATTTTGATTTTTAATTTTCTGATTTTAAATTTTCTTTTATATTTTATATTTTTTAAATATTTTTTCCAATAATAGAATATACACAATATAAGAAATGAGAGGATAAAGGATTTATAAAAATGAGTAAAAATGCAAAAAAATCAGAAAATAAATTGTTTTTCGCCTCTTGATATTTTTATACTATTTTTTTAATTTTTGGGGATTTTTCAGAATATTTTTGGTATTTTTAAAAGTGGAAATACAAGAAAACAATGAATCAGCTACTGACTGAAACTAAAATGAGGATGCAAAATATCAAATGGTGTCCAAAATTCCTCAAATTAATTTTAAATAAAAGACAATAAGATATGGACGCTACAGAAACTGAGTTTATATTTTTAGAATTTTTGTAGAATTTTTAATATTTTTATAAAAGTTTTTGGGGTTTTGCAATTTTTATGAGTTTGGTTTTGTATTTTTTAGTGATTTTTGGTCTGAAATTAAAGCACACTAAAATATGTAAAATATATTTTTTTGGGAATTTTCTGAGATATTTTTATAATTTTTATGGATTTTATAATGCAAACAATGCACAAAATGCTTGTTTTTAATTTTTAATAAATACGAAAATGCAATAAAAATGAAAAATAAAAATATGCCGTGAACCTACAATGCAACAGAGACCTAATGTGATTTTTGTGGATTTTTTAGGTGTTTAGAGATGCATGAATTAAATAAAGAAAGCACACAACAATGGAAGGCTTGGCAGGGGCGATTTTGTAAATAAGCAAAAGTTGAAGGGCCCCTGCGCAATGTTTCCAGAAACTATTTAACTGATTAACAAAGTTTTTAGACTAAATACAAATAGGCAAATCCGCAAAGTTATCTCTGCAAAATGTCCACGAACACGTGCGGGGGCACGCGATGTTGCAACGACCAATTCGTAATTTTCAAAACAAGCACGGGCTGAGGCGTAAAATTACCAAAAGTATACAATTTTACAAATGTTTTTTAGGACTGCATAAAAATACATGAAACAAAAGTCCCTTGCTTGCAAAATAGCCAAGCGCACGTGCTCACGCTCGTGCGCCTCGCTGGCGAGGGCGGGAATGAAATTCTAGATAGTCCGAGGGTCTTTTGGTAAATAATGCAAAAGTTATACGCATCAGATGAAAGTTTTAGTGCCTAATAGTAAATACAAAACTTCGCATGTGAGATATACAAAATACCCACGAAAGGGGCACGATCCAACGGCGGAAGATCGGTCACTTAGCCACGTGTCGCGCCCTGATGGTCCGATACCCCTTCCGCTGATGACGGTCCAGATTAGATCATCCAATTAGAATCAACGGCTCAAGGAGGGCTGGAACCAACGCTCACTGCTTCTCGCCAAGAACTGGCCGAGATCGAACGGTCCCTAGGCCCTCTAGATGAACGCGTGAAGAACACTCCCTGGAGTTCGTTCGAACGACAAAATCGGGCGCCTCCGACCCCCAAGACCGCTGCTGTGATGTTTAGAAGCTTGCTGGAGGAGGTCTGCAGCGCTTGGAGGTCTCAAACCAACCCGAGCCCCATCGGTGGGGGGCTGGAGCTCTCAGCACCTGGATGTTGTTCCTGAGCTACATCCGGGGATCAGATGCCCCTTCAACACCTGCATGAAAGATAGAAAGAACTGCGGGCTCTGGAAGGTGTTAGCCGTTATTAGGTAGGGTTTGGTGATGAAATGGTGGGGAACGGTGATGAACAGTGCCGGGGTGAGCGTCGGAGCGGAGCTCCGGCGTACTCACGATGATCAGAATTTAGGCGAATAGTGTTAAATAGATGTTGAACTAAGAGAAGTAAATGCAATCAGGAGATAAATGCTAACCAAAAAGGGTAAGGAAACACACCTCGATTGGCCGCAAAGCCAGGAGATAGGTACCTCACGGCAGACTCGCTGGAGATGGGAGGAACGGCCAAATGACGTCGCCGGAGCCCTCTGGAGGGAGCTGGAGGAGAGCTGTCACCTCTCCAGTCCAGAGCTCAACCAAAGAGGGGGGGTTAGGTCGGTCAAAATGGGTTCGAATTGCAAAGGAGGGAAAGAGGGGTTTTTTGAACGGATAGCGAGTGGGCTCCTAGATCAAGGCGTGTCGAGCGTCGTGCTGATCCAAAGCCCAAGGAAATTTATAGGCGTGTAGGAGCATTGGACAAGGATCAAAAGTCGTGAAGACGACGACATCAAAAGATGCAAGACCCGTCCTAGAAAAATCCGCAAAAACGGCCAAAAAACCAGTTCTGACGTTCTTACAGAGGAGGGTCAGACAGTTGACCCGTGGTCAACTGTCTAGACCACCTGGTTGGTCTACGTGGACCAACCAGGAAAAACCTCTAAAAAACTTTAAAAAATCATTTTAAATTAGTTAATGACTTAATTATTTTTTGGTTATTTAATAAAAAATATTTATTATTTTTTTAATTATTTTATTATGAATTTTATTTATTTTTATAAGATTAATAATTTCAAGTTTCCTTTTATACCCTTTATAGGTACATTATCTATATATTTTAGTATTTTATTTTTATTTTATTTACTTAATTTATTTATTTTTGTGTATTATTTTATAAAATTATAAAATACTTTTATACATGTAATTATATTTTTATTTTATTTTTCTGAATTGTTTTGTACACTTAATAAAATATAAGAGTAATATTATAGGTATAAGTATAGGTAGGGTTGAGCATGGGCCGGGTCCGGGCCGGGTTCGGCGTGGCCCGGCCCAAGCCCATTTTAGTATATGGGCTAACGGGCCGGGCCTAGGCCCGATTTATTTTTCAAAATCTAGGCCCAAGCCCAAGCCCAGCCCAAACATTATGGGCCGGGTTCGGGCCGGGCCGACCCAAATTGGAACTCCGGAACATATTGAGCTTGTTTTTATCTTACAAATACACCACCCATCCCCAACAAAAATGAGTATTCTTTACACATGCAAATATGTTTTACACATTGATAATATTAAGGAATCATGTCCATGATACAAATTAGCTATGTGCAACAACATGCTCTAAACATGACAAATATATTACCAATGTAATATAATTATTTATAATATATGTTTGTTAACATGGTAAATTATTATCATGATGGTATATATAACAATGATGATTGTTAACTTTGCTAAATTAATATGTTTAGAAATTAATATCCATCTAAATTCTATTATCACTCATATGCATAAGTAATGGGTCAAGCTAATGGGTCGGGCAGTTTGGGCCCTTGAAACGGGCCTAGCTATCGAGCCGGGTAATCGGGCTTTCGGGTTTGGGCCCTATCAGGCCCGAACCCGGCCCGAATACACATTTGGGCTTGAATTAAGGCCCAAAGCCCGGCCCAATTCTTTGCGGGCTCGGGTTCGGGCCGGTTACATGGGCCGGGTTTCGGACCGGGTCGGGCTGGCCCGGCCCAATGCTCAACCCTAAGTATAGGTAGTATACCTATATATGAAATATACAAGTATTTTATTTTGAATTTTCTTTGCATTTTTATTCTGATTTTAATGCATATATTTATTATAAATAATATTTACATAATTATAAAAATATAAAAATATGAAAATAATGAATAAATAATAAATTGAATATTTTAATCTGTACAAGTATACTACAAGGGTCTAAAACTCAACTTTTAAACCGTAACTCTGAAAAATACGAAACCACTTCATTAAATAGATTATTCTAAATTATATACAATTAAAGTTGAGTTTGGTACATTTCGAGTTTTTATTTGGGAGATACAGGTTTGGGAAGTTGGGATTATGGAATTTTATTCAGACCATAACTTTTTACTTGTATATTATTTTTCAGTGAAATCAATTTTGTGCTTTTATTTATTTAATTATCTACAACTTTCATGTACAAAGTTTCTTTATTTGAAGTATAAAAAGTGGAACCAAAAATAGGTCCCAAAATGAATAAAGAATGAATTGAATAAAACGGGGTTTTTATTGTATTTTGGCCCTTATCTCCCCCTACTTTATTTCTTGTCGACCTATTCATCGAGATGCCTAGGTCTTGGGGTTTCGGGTCATAAAATATTTACAATATTTTATTCTTTTTCTTTTCTTTTCTTTATTTTATAATTTTGGCTTTAAAAATCGCATTTTATATAATATTTACACAATGATGCATGGATGATAAAATGCATGAATTAACGCTAATTACACACATTTACTAGGGTTTTGAAGGCCAAAATGATACAATAAAGATGATGAAACGTAGATTCATCAATACCTTATCCCGATAGTGAGATTTTTCGATCATCAGAATGGCACCGTTGCTAGAGCATATCGTAGATGGATCAGATGGCACAGCCGCTGAGTGACCTGAAGACAAAGATCATGTGTCTCCAGGAGGCACAGACGGCTTCTCAGCCCCGTCTTCAGTCACGAGGAGATTCGAGTGGCAGTGGCAGCTTGTCCCAGCACTCCAGCTCCAGTCAGCCTAGACAGGTCCACCTTGTACAGGCGGAGCTGTACCAGCAGCCGCAGCCTTACTACCAATCACCACCATCCCCAGACACTCAGATGGTGGTTTACCAGCTGGATCAGCCTCTGGCAGTACTCCCGCCACCCTCTACGAGCCCGAGCCATTGATGGATGTCAACAGGATTTGGTACGACCGACCCCAGCCCGGTATCCGACGAGACCATCCCGGATTCCGTTGGTTGGCCGGAGGTGCCAGTTCCCAGCAGCAGCCTTCAGGTCAGGGTGGCCAGTACGACCATTAGCGAGATCACCAGCAGCAGCAACCCCCAGTGTACCAGCAGCAACAGCAGCATCCATCTCATTATGGTCCTCATCCCTATCAGCAGGGACATTCTTGGAGGAGTGATCAGCCTCAGCAGCAGCATCAGCAGTACCCCTCTCACCAGCCACAGCAGTACCCGTACCAGCAGCAGCAGCCTCACTACCAGCGAGGCCACCCGTCGGGTTCTCATGGGCCATACTATGAGAACCATGCCTTGGACGACATAGCCCGCCTCGTGACAGAGCAGCAGGCTACCTTCAGACGGGAGATGGATGAGTTCCGCCAGGAGGTGCGGGAGATCGCGAGAGGGAAGGCCGCCATCCCTGCCCAGATTGAGCCGAACCCGAACAACCTGAAGAGGAAATCTGAGCAGGTAGATTTCACAGAGTATGCTACTCCTAGTGATACATTTGATGATATGTCTGCATATCTGTTTGATACTGATTTTGTTACACTTAGGAGCGGTAGGATGCCAGCAGGCGGCGCCTCGTCTGAGCGACGTTCCCACGCTACTTCAGGAGCGCCAGGTGAGGAGGAGCGCGGTACGGATGCCGCGAGAGATGATGACGGTGGCGCTGAAACCACCATGGATGTTGATCCACACGACGGTACCGAGGCCGTCACTACACCAGATGGAGGAGGTGGTACTGACGCCACCATAGTTGTCGAGCCAGAGAGCGGTGCTGAGGCCGCGGGTCGACATGCCAAGGGTGGTAATGAGGCCACCATTTCTACTTCTGCTAGTCCTGTAGTCTTTCCATCTGTACATGTATCTCAGGACACTTCTGGGAATAAAGGAAAGGGTTTATTTTCTTCTGATCCTCCTGTGGTGCATGATGATGTATGTGTGGATTCTGCCGTGCTTGAGCAGCCGAGACCCTCTCCTAGTCCTTCATCTGAGAAGGACCCTGTAGTCCCCTTCCTTAGAGCACTTCATTTGGGTAAGGGGCAGAAAAAAGAAAATGCCAAAAAGAACCAGCAGGTAGAGTTCAGCCAACAGATGATCGACAGATTCCATATCCAGCTGACTCTCCAGGAGGCCTTGGAGCACATCCCTCTACTCAAGAGATCACTCAGAGACATGACCACAGTTAGGAGGAAGAGGAGGAACCACCAGTCTGAGATCCATGTGCTTACCCGGGCCACGTGTTTCACGATCCAGAACCATCTACCGGTCAAGAGGCCAGATTCAGAAGCCCCGTATGTCAGATTCCATATCCATGAGCAGAGGTTCGACCACACTCTATTAGACAGCGGTTCTTCGATCAACCTACTTTCGACAGCCCTTCTCGACCGCTTCGATTGGGCACTCTATGACTGATGACCCGACAATCGACGCGACTAAGGTGGAAGATAAATCACAATGTCGTTGTCCTTAATCGATCAATTCGGTCAACGGAAAAATTTGTAAACCACTCAGAAAATCAAGAAATTCAATGTAAGCGGTCGTTCGCTATTCTTTTTACCTGGTATAGCGACCAGGGTCGAACACAAGGAGCACGATTTAAAAACTAAGTAGTCAAATTTCAGAAAATGATTTTTTAGTGGTTTTTGACTTTTAGATTTTTTTTTTGATTTTTAAATATGAAGAAAGTACAAGAAGCACAAAAACAAGCAAGCTTCTACTAATTATTTAAAGCATCAAAAATCAAGCAAAAATTCAAGAAAAATTGTTTTTATGTTTTTTTAGGTTTTTAAGTGTTTTTGGTGAATTTTGGGATTTTATAAGGTGTCTTTTATTTTCTAAAAATCAAACAGTGCGAAAAAGGCAAGGTACTGTCCAGCCAAGCCCAAGATCCAAAGATAAAATATCTAAGGACCTCAGAGGGACCTGGAGGTAATTTTCCTGTATACTAGAGAAAGTAAGGAAAATTTGAGCACCAAGATTATTGTTTTTGGGTTTTTAAATTATTTATTATGATTTTTATGAGTTTTTAGGTGTTTTTGAGTTTTTATGGTTTTTAAGCAATGAAAAATAGCCAAAATTGGCTGAAAACTCAAACAACACACAAGAAACAGTAACTAATTTTTATAGAATTTTTGAGGGGGTTTTTATAAATTTTTGTGATTTTTAGCCATTTTATTTATTAACACACTCACACAAAGTACGAGTTATGGCTAAAGTATATATGAAATATATACACACCCCCCCTATACTTAGCTCGAACGATGCCCTCAGAGTGATCAAGAGCGATGAAGAAGACATAACTCGTGCTTAGTAAAAGGGAAGTGAAAAGGAATGGTTAAGTACAGGAACAAATAAATGAATAGAATGAGAGGAACTCGGTGGTTTCCCCCTATACTTAGGATTAACTAATCCTAAGTATAGCAAGCTGTACATGAAGGGAAATCCGAGTGAAGAATATACAGACTCTGCCCCCCTATACTTAGGGTAAAATATCCCTAAGTATAGGCAGCAAAACATGGGCAGAACATATGAAAAGAATACCCGCAGGTCCTACATCCCCCCTATACTTAGGGTAAAGTACACCCTAAGTATAGCATAATCATAAGATGAGGAAAGGTATGTGGGACTAAAGAATAGAATGATATGGACAACGGGATCTATACAGGCGGAAGAACAGTGAAAATCAAGCGTGAGATGCAAAAGAGGTGAGTCAAGAGACCATGGCAGGAGCCATGTGTCAAATTTTCATCGAATTTGGAGGTGATTTGATATTTTATTCAAAATCCAAAAGGGGGCACTGTGCACAGGGACTAAAGTGCAAATACCCAAAGCTCTGGGGGTCCTGGTGCAAAATACCCAAGAAATCACGCGCGAGGCGCGTGTCTGGGGCACTCAGGGACCTATATGTAAGAAAAACAAGTCCTAGGACCTTTTGGTAACTCGTACCTAAAAGTCCAGGGACTTTTATGCAAAAATCCCACTAAAAGACGCACATGTGCAAATAAAATGCTCACAGGGGCATAAATGCAATTACTGAAAAAGTACGAGGTCCAATGTGCAATTTACCCTACGTAAATAAAACGCATAAAATATTTACAGGACTGAAAGTGAAAACATAAACTACAAGGGGGCCTAAGGTAAATTACCCCTTTATTACGATCCAAGGGCGGAGCGTGCGCCACGTGTAGATCCAAAGGTGGAGAGGCGGAGGCGCCTCACTCCTGCAACCCTTGGCGTGATCGGATGGCTCAGACGAAGACACGTGGAGGATCTGACGGTGTCGGCTCAGCTGCGCCTCATCTCGAGATCAAATGGTCCGGATCACTCCTCCTTTGATCGTGCGATGCCTAACGCTCCTGGAACGGATGGCTAGGATTGAAACTGGAGCTGGAGGGCGATCGAACGGTGCCTGAAGGTCGAGGAAGAACAGGTGGCCGGCGAAGTTCGCCGGCCCAGTACGTGCGCTCCTGACCTCCCCTGCTGCGCCTGAAGATCGGAGAAGGTCCGCGAGGGAGTCCCGCAGCTGGTGGTGGTCTCCGATGACCCAACCGAGCCCGGGAGGGGCTCCGGCGAGGTCGACGGCGATAAACTCCTGGCCTGGATATGAGGGGGCCTCAGATGGCCTCCTCTTGACCTGCAAAATAGCTCAAGAGCTTCGCGGGTCGAGGGCAAAGTGCCTCGACCCGGTTAGGTGGGGTGAAGGTGAACGGTGCGTCGGGGTGAGCGAGCTCCGGCGAGCGGAGGACGGTGGAGCTCGATTCCTAGATCCTGTGCGATCTAGGTTGGGCGAAGGGGTGAAGAATGTGCGTGAGGGAATGGCGAAGGTGACGGCGCGTTCCGATGATCGAGAAGATACACGATATGGCCGGAATCAACGGATTACATCGGAGGTACGAATTGGGGGAAACTAAAAATTACGCTAAATGGAAAGGTGATGAATACCCATTCATCACTCTTTATTCTTCTATTTTAGCTACAAAAACCTTTGCAAATACATGTAGATATGTGTAAATACAAATAAATACCAAAAGCATGCATTGTGTAAAAACCTATAATTAGCATGTTTTTGTGCACAAAATAAAAGAATAAAGAGCAAAAAGAAAAAGAGGGAAATATTTAGAATAAATATTGAGCAACCTAACCCAAGGGAGGGCTCAGCATGGGCCTGACCGCATAAAAGCCAAAGTAGAGGGAGATAGAAGCTCATTTGTATATATTTGTAAATAATTAAAACTTTATATTTTCCTCACCCAAAAATATACTTGTACATATTGTATATATTTTATTAAAAACAAAATAAAAAGATAAAAATCAAAAAGACAAAAATACCCCTTTCACCTTGTGCATAAACCACATCTTGTATTTATTTAACCTTGTAAATAAATTCATTTATTTTCTAAAATTTTTGTAAATACTCTATGGCATATTTTGTAAATATATAAAATAAAAAGAAACAAGACAAAAATCAAATAAAAATTACAAAATTGAAAATACAAAAATAACATTGTATTTATACCATGTATATAAATGTATATAACCATTTATTTCACCCTTGTATATAAGTGATAAAAATAAAATAAAAATATTCTTTTATTCCTCATTTTATGTTGTAAATAAATAAAATACAAAATGGGCATAAAAACACATAAAAATAACAAATAAAAAAATCAAAAATAAAAATCCATATAGTGTACATATACCTATATATAGAGCTAACCTATTTTTATTTCCAAAAATTAAATAAAAATCACCAAAAAATAGAAAAAAATAAAAGAAAAATATTTCATGTTTTAAGTTTTTCCTAATTCGACCTATTTCTACCCTAAAAAAATAAAACAAAAATTAACAATACGTGGCAGAGTCTGGTTGGGCCACGGGGGAATGTTGACCCCGGTCAACTCCCCCGCGACCTCCTTCCTTATCTGGAATGTGCGCGCCGCGCATCCTTCGCCATCAATTCCACGCCTTCCTTTGCTGTCCTCACGCAACCCTAATCGCCCGGTCACACTATATATCCATCACCTCCGCCGCCTCCGCGCCGCATCTTTGGACCCTCTCCTTCTTCCCCGTGACCTCCATTGGCTCCGCAAGAGTGACAGCGTGCGTCAGCCCTTGTTGCAGTGAGGCGAGGAGGTGATTCCTCTGATCCGGCAATCTTCGCCGTACTTGCTCCGCCGCCAGCGTCGAGCATCGAGCTTCAGGCCTTGACGCCCTTCGAAGCTACGACCCGGAGATAGCCCATCTCCAGCACAGTCTCCAGCATCCATCAGGTACCCGATTAGACCTTCTAGTTAGCTTAATTTCCGATTACGCCCAATTCCCATCTCCGACGCATATCTCCGATTCCGGCCACTCCGATCACCCATCTTCCAATCCGACCCGATCAGCACCTTCGCAACCTCCTCACGCACCTTCTACGCACCTTCACTCAACCCAGATCGCACAGGATCTGGGAGTCGAGCTCCACCGCCGTCGCCTCGCCGGAGCTCTTCCGCCCCACCGCACCGATCACTTTCACGCCACCTAACCGGGTCGAGGCACTTTGCCCTCGACCCGCGAAGCTTCTTGACCATTTTGCAGGTCCAAAGGAGGTGTCTGAGCCTCCTTCCCAGTTCAGCCAGGAGCTTCGAGCCATAGGCCTCACCGGAGCCCCTCCAGGGCTCGGTTGGGTCCTTGGCCACCACCAGTAGCTGCGGGATCGTCCAGCGGAGCTTCTCCGACCTTCAGGCGCAGCTGAGGAGGACCGGAGTGCACGCAGGACGTCGGCGAACTTCGCCGGCGTCGAGTTCTTCCTCCACCTTCCAGAGCCGTCCGATGAGGCCCTCGCTCCAGATCTAATCCTGAGCGTCCATCCTTGGAGGAGCAGTAGCCGTCGATACATCTGAGGATCTCATCTGGGCCGTTGAGCAGCGAGGTTAAGCCACGACGTCTCTCAGCCGTCCGATTATACACGTGGCTGAACCTCGACCATCCGATCTGAGCTTGGTTTCCTTCGAAGAGCCACGTCGCATCTGCACCGTCCGATCACCCACGTGGACGCACACCAGCCGTCAGATCAGGCCAGCGCTTCATTAGTCGAAGGCGCGTTTGTTCTCCGCCGTCCGATCATCCACGCGTCATCATCTGGGCCGTCGCTATTAATAAAGGGGTAAATTTCATAGGCCCCCCCTCTGTTTGTCGTATTTCTTTTTAGTCCTGTAATTTTGAATTCTAGTCGTTTATTTTCTGGGTTATTTGCATCAAGGACCTCGCGCTTTATTTTATTCGCATTTATACCCCTGCCAGTAGAGACCCACGTGCTTCATCACGTGTATTGTTGGGTTATTTGCATCTTTAGCCCTGTAGTTCTGGAATGTTATGCAATGAATGAATGTTTTGTTTATTTGCAAATATACCCCTGTGAGCATTGATTTTGAACATGTGCGAATTATTTTGGGTAAATTGCATATAAGCCCCTGGACTTTTGATACGAGTTATCAATAAGCCCTCGGAACTTATTTTTATTACATTTAGGTCCCTGTGTGCCCCAGACACGTGCTTGGCACGTGACTTCTTGGGTAAATTGCACCAGGACCCCAGAACTTTTGGGTATTTGCACTTAGGTCCCTGTGCACAGTGCCCCACCTTTATTTTTGAATAAAATATCAAACGACCTCCAAATCCAATGAAATTTTGACACATGGCTCCTGCCATGGTGTAGGAATTTCTATGATTTTTGGGGACATTTCTGATTTCATTTATTATTTTTAAAAATTCAAAAACCCTAATTTTTGCTACTGTTTGACTTTAAAAATACCAAAAAAATATAAAAACTCCACTAAAAATTCCAAAAAAAAATTAGGTACTGTTATTTGCTGGTTGCTTGATTTTCTAGCCAATTTTGGCTATTTTTCATCACTTAAAAACACTAAAAATTGAAAAACCCCTAAAAACTCATAAAAATTGTAGTAAATAAATTAAAAATCCAAAAACAATAATTAGGGTGCCTAAATTTTCCTTATTCTTTCTAGAATATAGGAAAATTACCTTTAGGGCTTTTTGAGATCCAAAATTATTTTATTTTTGGGTCTTAAGCCTTGCTGGACAGTACCCCATTTTTCTTGCATTGTTTGATTTTTAATAATTATTTTACTCATTAAAAAAATTCCAAAAATTCACCAAAAACAGTAAAAAACCTAAAAAACATAAAAACCAATTTTCTGGAATTTTTGCATCATTTGTGTGTCTTGTATAAATTGTTGAAGTCCAGTGTTTGTGTGTTTTCTTTCATTTTCTCATCATTAAAAAAATCTAAAAAAAATTCCAAAACAAACAAAAACTAAAAAAGACTCTTTTTGGATACTTGACTACATCGTAGGCCGCAAGGCCAATCTGTGCTCCTTGTGTTCGACCCTGGGAGCTATACCAGGTTAATCTTATAGCAGACCGCTCTGTCTTGTGTTTTGATTGATTGATATCTTTGAGTGGTTTATTTTCTTGATTTACGCATTTCGAGTGATTGAGGACAACGACATTGTGATTTATTTTCCACTTCGGTCGCTCTCTTGAATTTTGTGTCAACAGAATGGCGCCGTTGCCGGGGAGCACGGCTTTGTAGTCAGTTTTCCATTTTGTCTCTCTCTATATTATTGTTGTTTTCTGACCATTCTCTCTCTTTGATTTTTGTGCGAGGTACTACGTGGAGATCTTGGAGTATACTTTTTGAGGACCCGCACGGGAAGAAGAGCAGGAAGAGAGAGAGAGGAGAGGAAATTTTTATTTCAGAGAGAGAGAGAACAATTTTTGTAATAATTTAGGACTTGGACTTTGAACATCTGTGGACATTTGTAACTTAGCGGGTCTGTTTCGCTGAGCACCGGTGTGCTCGGGGGACCCATTTGGATTTTCGCGGCTTTTATCGTGGTTTTCATAGCTAGCTGCCTTTTCCGGTGTTTCTCGCGGTTTTAGCCCCTAGACATAGGAATTTTGATTGATTGTGACGTAGATTTTTAAGGCCCAACACCTAATAGAATATCTGTTCCTATAGAACGTAACTGGACCTTAATAAAATTCATTGAAAAAGTTAGTGAAATTGGATTTGAGACCACGTGCCGTGAGGAGTCACATACAGCGCTGGCAGGACCCATTGTGGTGGGCACCGAGTGACTCCCAAGATCGGACTCCGGACTCAATTCGATTAGCTAACTATTGTTCTTCACGATCAATAGAAATTGCTTGTCTAAGGCCGGCTTTTCCCGCTGCACCATTTAGGTAGTTTCATTCTGTCTTTAAATTCTGCGCGGATCACTTGCATGTAGAGTGCTGGAGACAAGGTACGCATTTCTTTCTCTGCATGCATCATTGATTTTTCCGTGCATCGGCTTTTTCGTCTTCTCCCTCTGTTTTTGACTTAATCATCAGGAGAATTGGAAAAACCGTTAGGCCGCTTGTATTTATTTTGAAAAATATTTAAAAAGAAAAACAAAAAAAATTGGGACTGGATAACATTATTGACCCTAAAAGACACTCACAATTAAAAATTTGTCTTGGGGAGAGCAACCCCCTCATTGTTTGGTTTGATTGTGCGAGAGAGTGACCCGAACACTAGGTAAAGCCCTCCGGTGCTCATCTCGACTGATTACCGACTCTTCTGTGCGGGACAGTCGGTTGAGAGAGTATCGGGTATCCCAGCAGGTCACGTAATCGCTCTGATATCTTGAATGTTCACCAAATAAAATTGACAAGATAAATTGACCGATCTTTCACGGTCTTCACATTGTGTTGCGTTGGTGAACCGGGGGTTTGCTTGCAATCATATTTTCTCCAGATCCCATCCGCCCAACTCGCCAAGATCAAGATGATGGGAAGACGATCTCTTAGGCAGCCTCTGGCTGCACCGCTTTCAGGCGCGTCTACTCCATCATCTAGGTTGGCCCGTGAGAGTCGAGACCAGCTCTCCGGGCCCGAGTTCGAATCCACCCTGTTCCCCCTCGACCCCCTTTCTTTTGCTTCTGAGAGACATGAGCCCGAGGAGAGACGAGTTAATTTAACAGAACCTGAGTTGGGCTCTTCTGATTTTGCAGACATCCCTATGGCTGGAGCCGGTAGTTCAGATGATCGCCAGCCCGAACATTTCGTCTTAGACCAGGGGGCGATCAACTCCACCCTGATCGCGTCATTAGAGACAGTTCAGAACCAGCTACGCGATCAGGGAGCATTCATGATAGAGATGAGGAGGGAGTTGGAGAGACTCCGAAGAGAGCGAGAAGAGCCAAGCGAGCCTGAGGACATTCCTGACGCTGATGCAGAGGCAGAAGCCGCAGCAGCAGCCGCCGCAGCAGCGGCAGCCGCCGCAGCAGCAAGACCGATGCGGGAACTTCACAACCCTGGATCTACACTGATGCACCAATGGGTGGTGATACCTGCTATCGTGGGGGATTTCAAATTCCCTCCGAACACCCTGCAGATGCTTCCTCATTTTCACGGACTCGCCACTGAGGAACCACACCTCCATCTCCAGGAGTTTCTGATGATTTGCAGCACTGTCCACGACCGTCGAGTGGACCAAGATACGATTCGAATGATGGCCTTCCCTTTTTCACTGGCAGACAGAGCAGCCGCCTGGCTGAAACATCTAGGGAAGTTTGTCTATACCTGGGATCAACTCCGCACCGAGTACTTGAACAAGTACTATCCACTCGGGCGGACGAATGCAGCGAGGGCCCTGATCAACAACTTCTCCATGCACCCTAACGAGCAATTTCATGAAGCATGGGAGAGGTTCAGAGAGCTTCTGGATAGATGCCCCCACCACGACATTTCGAAGCCGAACTTAGTTCAGAGCTTCTTCAGTGGGCTGACACCAGAGCTTCAGGGTCTGGTGAATGCTTCTTGCGGCGGGTCCTACTTTGCCAAGGACCACAACCAAGTCTGGGCCATCTATGAGGAGATGTCCGAGAATTACATGGTGATGTCCCAGACTCGGTTGTACACTCAGAGATCTCAGCAGCCGCCAGGACCCGTGCAGTATCAGCGGATAGCACGGGTTGATGCAGGTCCATCCAGTTCGTCCACAGTTGCAGCCGCACAGGCAGAGTCGGCCGCTGCGGACATGGGGATTATTAGCGAGAAGTTGGACCGCATGGAGATAATAGAGAAGAAGCAGTGCCAGGGCATAACTCAGATGGAGGAAATGGCACAAACTCTGAGCGACATGAAGACCCAGCTCTTGTGTCTTCAGGAGGCACAGACGGCTCCTCAGCCCCGTCTTCTGTCGCGAGGCGATTCCGGTGGCAGCCGCAGCTCGTCCCAGCGCTCCAGCTCCTTGCAGCAGCCTAGACAAGTTCACCTTGTACAGGCGGAGCCGTACCAGCAGCAGCAGCCCTCTTACCAGGCACCACCATCTCCAGACTTACAGATGGTGGTATATCAGCCGGATCAGCCTCTGGATGTACTCCCACCCACCCCTTACGATGCAGAGCCGTTGATGGATGTCAACGGGATTTGGTATGACCGTCCTCAACCTGGAATCCGACGAGACCATCCCGGATTCAGGTGGGGGAATGGGGGTAACCAACCCCAGCAGCAGCCAGCCGGTCAGGGAGGGCAGTACTCCCAGCAGAGAGATCACCAGCAGCACCCAGCATCCCAGCCATCATCCTTCGTATCTCGTCCCTATCAGCAGCAGGGACAGAGTTGGAGACGTGAGCAGCAGGCTCACCCGCAGCAGCATCATTCCTCTTACCCCTCTCAGCCCCAGCAGCACCAGGTCCACCAGCCTCATTATCAGAGAGGCAACCCGTCGGGCTCCCATGAGAGCCCAGCCATGGATGATTTAGCCCGTCTCTTCACAGAGCAGCAGGCTACCTTTAGACGGGAGATGGACGAGTTCCGCCAGGAGATGCGGGACCTGATGAGAGGGAAGGCCGCCATCCCTGCACAGATCGAGCCTAATCCCAATAATCTGAAAAGGAAATCTGAGCAGGTAGTTCACACTGAGCCTACCACTTCTAGTGACTCATTTGATGTTATCTCGTCGGATTTATTTGATGCTGATTTTGTCACACTTAGGAGCGGTAGAAGACCAGCAGGAGGCGCCTCATCTGAGCGACAACACGAGGATCCATCTAGAGCGCCAGATGAGGAAGAGGAGAGCGGTACTGAAGCCGCACATCATGATGACGGTGGTACTGAGGCCACCCGAGATGCTGATTCCACCGGCGGTACTGAGGCCGCCATTTCACCACATCGAGGAGGTGGTACTGATGCCACCAGCAGAGCCGAGCCAGCCAGAGGTGGTACTGAGGCCACCAATATTCATTTTGATAGACATGTTGTTTTTCCTCGAATAAATGTATCTCGGAACTCTGATTTGAATAAAGGAAAAGGTTTAGTTTACTCTGATCCCACTGTTGTGAATGATGTTCTTGAGGATCCAGTCATCGAATCATCTAGACCTATTCCTAGTCCTTCATCTGAGAAGGACCCTGTGATCCCCTTTCCTAGAGCCCTTGAGTTAGGGAAAGGGAAGAAAAAAGAAAAAGACCCAAAAAAGAGAGAGCAGGAGGAGTTCAGCCAGAGCATGATAGACCGATTTCACATCCAGCTGACCCTCAATGAGGCTTTGCAGCACATCCCTCTTCTTCAGCGATCCCTAAGAGATAGGACCACAATCAGGAGGAAGAAGAGGAACAAGACCGCAGAAATTCATGTGCTAACAAAAGCCACGTGTTACGCGATCCAGAACCATCTGCCGACTAAGAGGCCAGATTTAGGGGCCCCGTATGTCAGATGTCATATCAGTGAGCAGAGGTTCGACCGCACTCTATTGGATAGCGGATCGTCGATCAACCTTCTTCCGGTAGCCCTTCTCCACCACTTAGAGTTGGGCACTCTTGTACAGAGCAGGACATACCTTCAGTTTGCTGATCGGTCTGTCAAGAGGCCAAAGGGGTTGTTGCGAGACGTTGTCGTCACGATTCAGGGTTTGCAATTCCCCGTGGACTTCGTAGTGCTGGACATGGAGACCCCTGACTCGTTGACCGATTCCCCCATCATCCTCGGTCGCCCGTTCTTGGCCACAGCCAAGGCAGTGACTGACCATGACAGTGGGAAGGTGTACTTTCGCGTCCAGGGCAAGAGTATACAAATAGAGACGGTTAAGGACCACAGAGCCAGATCCAGATCCCGCTCACATGGCAGTACGGATTCAGAGCAGCTGACAGACGCAGAGCCAGACATCCACCAGGACTGTGATTTTGTGATCACAGATGATGAGGCAGCTTGGGCAGATCCTGCAGCACGGACAATCCTCTCATATTCAGATACATCTGATGCAGAGATGATAGCAGAGGATAGTCTGGAGAGCACGGCCCTGGTTCAGGATACTATTGAGTCAGCAGAGTCGGATCTTGATCACGACACGATTTCCAGTGATGGTGGTACTGAGGCCACCCTGCTCTATGGTGGTGCTGATGCCACCTTGTTCTCCAGTGGTACTGATGCCACTGAGTCTGATATAGATCCCTCGGATTCAGAATCTGATTGGGCAGATTGTAATGATCAGATGCCAGATCTGGATCCACATGAGCCTATAGATGATGAGGAGGTAGAGGCAGAGCATATCAGAGACAATGTAGAGGACCCGCCTTCTCCAGATCCAGTTTGTGAGAGTTCGTTATCATTTTCCCAGGCAAATTTGGCAGAATTATCCGCATACACACATCTTCTTCAGAAGCCAGATTTGCCAGCACCCAGCTGTCCAGAGCTAAAGCCGCTCCCTACTTCGCTGAAGTATAGATTCCTTGCGGGAGAGTCTGAGATGTACCCAGTCATCATCTCTGCAGATCTGACTGGAGAACAAGAATCCCGTCTGATGGAGGTTCTTGAAAAGAACCGCAAGGCAATTGGATGGAGCGTAGCAGATCTCCATGGGATTAGTCCTTCGTTGTGTTCCCACCATATCTATCTCGAGGAAGGGGCGAAGCCGTCGCGTGAGTTCCAGCGGCGACTGAACCCTAACCTACGAGAAGTTGTCATGAAGGAAATATCAAAATGGTGGAGTGCAGATTTTATTTATCCCATTTCCGACTCCAAGTGGGTTAGCCCCTTGCATGTGGTGCCCAAGAAGACGGGCATCACGACTGTGATCAGTGAGTCGGGAGAGGAGATTGCTACACGAGTACCCACCTCTTGGCGGGTCTGTGTTGACTACAGGAGACTCAACCAGGCCACCAAGAAGGACCATTTCCCCCTGCCTTTTATTGACCAGATCATAGAGAGACTGGCAGGGAAGAGCCATTATTGCTTCCTGGATGGGTACTCGGGCTACAACCAAGTGGCCATCGCTCCTGAGGATCAGGAGAAGACCACCTTTACCTGTCCCTTCGGTACTTACGCCTTTCGACGCATGCCATTCGGGCTATGTAACGCCCCTGCGACTTTTCAGAGATGCATGCTGTCAATCTTTTCGGACATGGTAGGGGAGTGCTTGGAGGTCTTCATGGACGACTTCTCGGTTTACGGCGACGGTTTCGATTCCTGTCTTGATTGCCTAGACCGAGTGCTCCAGCGATGTATTGCCACCCGCTTAGTTCTGTCTTGGGAGAAGAGTCACTTCATGGTGACTCAAGGGACGGTGCTTGGTCACATCATCTCCAACAGAGGCATGGAGGTTGATCCGGCCAAGGTCGATGTCATTAGGAAACTCACACCGCCGTCCAATCTGAAGCAGTTACGGTCATTTCTGGGGCACGTTGGTTTTTATAGGAGATTCATTCATGATTTCAGCAAAATTGCCCGACCGTTGACTGACCTCCTGACGAAAGACACCGAGTTCCTTGTAGATGACAAGTGTCTTTCGTCCTTTGAGACTCTCCAGCAGTGTGTGATTGAGGCTCCTGTCCTTCAGCCACCCGATTGGTCTCTCCCATTCGAGATCATGACGGACGCCTCCGATTTTGCCGTAGGGGCAGTGCTAGGACAGAGGAGGGATGGAGTACCATTTGCGATACACTATGCTAGCCGCACATTGGATTCCGCCCAGCGGAATTATACAGTCACAGAGAAAGAGATGTTAGCAGTAGTGTTTGCCTTAGATAAATTCAGATCATATATCATTGGATCCCGAGTGACCTTGTACACAGATCACACCGCCATCAGGTACCTCATGACAAAGAAGGATGCCAAGGCCAGACTTACTAGATGGATCCTTCTACTCCAGGAGTTCGACATTGAGATCAAGGATAAACCTGGAGTCAAGAATGTGGTGGCGGATCATTTATCCCGATTAGAGCAGCCTGAGGATTCTGAGCAGATTGATCCCATTTGTGATACCTTCCCAGACGAGGCGATCCTTGCTATCGCCTCACTCCCGTGGTATGCCGATATTGTGAACTTTCTCGTTGCTGGGAAAGTCCCACAAGATTGGCCCAAGCAGAAGATTGAGACCTTCCTTGCGAAGGTCAAGTCATACCACTGGGAGGATCCCATCCTTTACCACGAAGGAGGGGATAGCATCTGGCGTCGGTGTATTCCTCAGGAGGAGCATCATAGTGTCCTCACTTACTGCCACAAGCTTGAGGCAGGAGGACATCACTCTGGGAGAAGAACGGCACAGAAAGTGCTCCAATCCGGCTTGTGGTGGCCTACACTCTTCAAGGACTCTGATGAGTTCGTGAAGAGGTGTACGGACTGTCAGAGGATGGGCACTTGCGGACAGCGTGATATGATGCCGATGCAGCCCATTCACTTCTGTGAGGTTTTTGACGCATGGGGCATCGATTTCATGGGTCCATTCCCTAAGAGTCAGGGATTCGAGTACATTCTGTTGTCCGTAGATTATGTTAGTCGTTGGGTTGAGGCTATCCCCGCCCGAGCCGCAGATGCAAAGACAGTTTGCAGATTTTTGAGGAAGAACATCATCACGCGGTTCGGGGTTCCACGAGTTCTGATTTCTGATGGGGGATCTCATTTCATCAACGACCAGGTGAAGGCACTTGCTAGAGAGTTCGGCATAGACCATCGTGTTGCTACACCATACCATCCACAGACGAATGGTCTAGCAGAAGTGTCGAATAGGGAGATCAAGAATATTTTGCAGAAAGTCGTCCGCCCTGACCGAAAGAATTGGTCACAGCTTTTGGACTCGGTCTTGTGGGCATATCGGACGTCTTTCAAGACTCCATTGGGTACATCTCCCTTTCGCCTCGTTTACGGCAAGCCCTGCCATCTACCTGTTGAGTTGAGGCACAAGTCACTCTGGGCAGTTACAGACATATTGATGGATCCAAATGGTATAGGAGACCAAAGGAGGGCAGAGTTAGCCGCCTTGGAAGAGCTTAGAGATACAGCTTTCTCAAACAGCCTACATTATAAGGAGAAAGTCAAAGAGTGGCATGATTCTCATATCAGCCACAAGCATTTTGAGATTGGACAGAAAGTATGGCTGTTTGATGCGAGGCTTCGATTATTTCCAGGGAAGCTACAGAGCAAATGGAAAGGACCCTATTTGGTCAGAAAGGTACATGATAACGGTAGCATTGATATATCTGAGTTATCTTCTGAGAGTACCTTCCGAGTGAACGGCCAGCGGCTCAAACCATTTCTCGATCATGAGCCGCGGGACGTTATTATTGCCGCTATTCATTTTGCGTGAGATGTGGTCTTTTGACTCACATCTTTTACATCTCACGCCTGATTTTCACTGTTCCTCCGCCTGTATAGATCCAGTTGTCCATATCATTCTATTCTTTAGTCCCACATCCCATCTCTCATCCTATGATTATGCTATACTTAGGGTGTACTTTACCCTAAGTATAGGGGGGATGTCGGACATGCGAGTATTCTTTTCATTCTTTCTGCTCTTGTTTTTGCTGCCTATACTTAGGGATATTTTACCCTAAGTATAGGGGGGGCAGATTCTGTATATTCTTCACTCGGCTTTCCCTTCATGTACAGCTTTCTATACTTAGGATTAGTTAATCCTAAGTATAGGGGGAAACCACCGAGTTCCTCTCATTCTATTCATTTATTCGTTCCTGTACTTAGCCATTCCTTTTCACTTCCCTTTTACTAAGCACGAGTTATGTCTTCTTCATCGCTCTTGATCACTCTGAGGACATCGTTCGAGCTAAGTATAGGGGGGGTGTGTATATATTTCATATATACTTTAGCCATAACTCGTACTTTGTGTGAGTGTGTTAATAAATAAAATGGCTAAAAATCACAAAAATTAAAAATTTTTCATGTACATAAACCTCTTTTATTCGTGCACATACATAGCTAGTGTATAAAGTATTTTTGTAAAAATGATTTCAAAATTCTTTGGTGTAAAGATTGTGTAAATATTTTGTATCAAAATTATGTATATAGTACAAAATTTTTTTCAAAATGTTTTGAAAATCAAAAGTTTGCAAAAATCTTGTGTAAATGTTTGTAAATATCTTTTTGCAAAACCTGCACTTCATGCATCATTCATTCATGATTTCAAAACATTTGTCAAAAATTTTTTGCATGATTGTAAAATATTTGTAAATAGCATCTTGTGTACATATATGTGTATAGTTTTTCCTGGATGAGAGTTGACATTTAAACTAAGCCTGGAATTAAATTGAGAAATGGAGCTTGAAAAGATCTTAATTCACTTAACTTCAAGAGGAACCTTGTAGGACTTAGGGTTAAAGCTTTTCAGGTCCATAAGGACTTAATTCTTTGAGTCCACTAGGCTATGAGCATATGTCATCTTGATGAGCCTAAGTAGAGCACTTAACAACACACGCATGACTCTCAGAGACAATGGCTTAACTTGCACCTGCACCTTACACATGGCTCTCCATGGATGAGGTGGTGAGGAGGCAGTTTCCTTTGGCTTGGGGTAGCATATGAGGGTAGTACTTCTAGGCGGAACCTCTCTTCTTCTTATAGTGAAGGAAGTGCACCTCAACTTGGTCTAGTGGTGTTGAAAGCTAAAGACAGAAGCTGTGGGTTGCAATAAAGCTTCAAAAGAGGGATAGTCTACTGGCTCAAGGGGAAATTTCTTATATATGCTGCACCATGTAGATATGTTGTACAGAAGTTGTTGAAAAAAAAAAAATGCAAAAATGCAAAAAGAACTCCAAAAAAGTGGTGGGTCGGATTGAAAATTTAATAACCCCACCGGAGTGAAAAGATCTCATGAAGCTTGCAGCGGGAGACTTAGCTACACTGGCTAAGCTTCCAAAACTCTATACTTCTACCCCCTCTCCTTGAGCCGGTTGCACTTGAACTTAGAAGGGAATACCCCGCTTCTCGAGGAAAGAGTTGCTAGACTGAGGCATTAGAGTTACCAGGTTGAGGGAGGTTGTTTCTTTGTCACTTCTGAGGTGGGGAGCCACATATCACTTACACCGCAAGGAAAAGATTCATGGTCATTAGAGTTTGTGTATGTAGACTTGTTCTGATCTGGTTTATTGAGGAGTCTTGTCCATAGATTGGTGGAACTTGGAGGCTGTTGAGTTTTAAGCTTAAGTCCCAATAAGGTTCCGACACATTAATAATCCAAAGATCTGATCGAGCTCCATATTTCAAGTTAATGAAGGAAAATTTAATAAGTCAACCTTGATCCATGTACATCCTCTTTTTCTTTTCTTTTTCTTTCTTTTTCACTTCTTTTTCAAATAAGTGTTTGCTAAGGGACTAGCAAAGTTAAGCATAGGGGGGTGATGAATACCCATTCATCACTCTTTATTCTTCTATTTTAGCTACAAAAACCTTTGCAAATACATGTAGATATGTGTAAATACAAATAAATACCAAAAGCATGCATTGTGTAAAAACCTATAATTAGCATGTTTTTGTGCACAAAATAAAAGAATAAAGAGCAAAAAGAAAAAGAGGGAAATATTTAGAATAAATATTGAGCAACCTAACCCAAGGGAGGGCTCAGCATGGGCCTGACCGCATAAAAGCCAAAGTAGAGGGAGATAGGAGCTCATTTGTATATATTTGTAAATAATTAAAACTTTATATTTTCCTCACCCAAAAATATACTTGTACATATTGTATATATTTTATTAAAAACAAAATAAAAAGATAAAAATCAAAAAGACAAAAATACCCCTTTCACCTTGTGCATAAACCACATCTTGTATTTATTTAACCTTGTAAATAAATTCATTTATTTTCTAAAATTTTTGTAAATACTCTATGGCATATTTTGTAAATATATAAAATAAAAAGAAACAAAACAAAAATCAAATAAAAATTACAAAATTGAAAATACAAAAATAACATTGTATTTATACCATGTATATAAATGTATATAACCATTTATTTCACCCTTGTATATAAGTGATAAAAATAAAATAAAAATATTCTTTTATTCCTCATTTTATGTTGTAAATAAATAAAATACAAAATGGGCATAAAAACACATAAAAATAACAAATAAAAAAATCAAAAATAAAAATCCATATAGTGTACATATACCTATATATAGAGCTAACCTATTTTTATTTCCAAAAATTAAATAAAAATCACCAAAAAATAGAAAAAAATAAAAGAAAAATATTTCATGTTTTAAGTTTTTCCTAATTCGACCTATTTCTACCCTAAAAAAATAAAACAAAAATTAACAATACGTGGCAGAGTCTGGTTGGGCCACGGGGGAATGTTGACCCCGGTCAACTCCCCCGCGACCTCCTTCCTTATCTGGAATGTGCGCGTCGCGCATCCTTCGCCATCAATTCCACGCCTTCCTTTGCTGTCCTCACGCAACCCTAATCGCCCGGTCACACTATATATCCATCACCTCCGCCGCCTCCGCGCCGCATCTTTGGACCCTCTCCTTCTTCCCCGTGACCTCCATTGGCTCCGCAAGAGTGACAGCGTGCGTCAGCCCTTGTTGCAGTGAGGCGAGGAGGTGATTCCTCTGATCCGGCAATCTTCGCCGTACTTGCTCCGCCGCCAGCGTCGAGCATCGAGCTTCAGGCCTTGACGCCCTTCGAAGCTACGACCCGGAGATAGCCCATCTCCAGCACAGTCTCCAGCATCCATCAGGTACCCGATTAGACCTTCTAGTTAGCTTAATTTCCGATTACGCCCAATTCCCATCTCCGACGCATATCTCCGATTCCGGCCACTCCGATCACCCATCTTCCAATCCGACCCGATCAGCACCTTCGCAACCTCCTCACGCACCTTCTACGCACCTTCACTCAACCCAGATCGCACAGGATCTGGGAGTCGAGCTCCACCGCCGTCGCCTCGCCGGAGCTCTTCCGCCCCACCGCACCGATCACTTTCACGCCACCTAACCGGGTCGAGGCACTTTGCCCTCGACCCGCGAAGCTTCTTGACCATTTTGCAGGTCCAAAGGAGGTGTCTGAGCCTCCTTCCCAGTTCAGCCAGGAGCTTCGAGCCATAGGCCTCACCGGAGCCCCTCCAGGGCTCGGTTGGGTCCTTGGCCACCACCAGTAGCTGCGGGATCGTCCAGCGGAGCTTCTCCGACCTTCAGGCGCAGCTGAGGAGGACCGGAGTGCACGCAGGACGTCGGCGAACTTCGCCGGCGTCGAGTTCTTCCTCCACCTTCCAGAGCCGTCCGATGAGGCCCTCGCTCCAGATCTAATCCTGAGCGTCCATCCTTGGAGGAGCAGTAGCCGTCGATACATCTGAGGATCTCATCTGGGCCGTTGAGCAGCGAGGTTAAGCCACGACGTCTCTCAGTCGTCCGATTATACACGTGGCTGAACCTCGACCATCCGATCTGAGCTTGGTTTCCTTCGAAGAGCCACGTCGCATCTGCACCGTCCGATCACCCACGTGGACGCACACCAGCCGTCAGATCAGGCCAGCGCTTCATTAGTCGAAGGCGCGTTTGTTCTCCGCCGTCCGATCATCCACGCGTCATCATCTGGGCCGTCGCTATTAATAAAGGGGTAAATTTCATAGGCCCCCCCTCTGTTTGTCGTATTTCTTTTTAGTCCTGTAATTTTGAATTCTAGTCGTTTATTTTCTGGGTTATTTGCATCAAGGACCTCGCGCTTTATTTTATTCGCATTTATACCCCTGCCAGTAGAGACCCACGTGCTTCATCACGTGTATTGTTGGGTTATTTGCATCTTTAGCCCTGTAGTTCTGGAATGTTATGCAATGAATGAATGTTTTGTTTATTTGCAAATATACCCCTGTGAGCATTGATTTTGAACATGTGCGAATTATTTTGGGTAAATTGCATATAAGCCCCTGGACTTTTGATACGAGTTATCAATAAGCCCTCGGAACTTATTTTTATTACATTTAGGTCCCTGTGTGCCCCAGACACGTGCTTGGCACGTGACTTCTTGGGTAAATTGCACCAGGACCCCAGAACTTTTGGGTATTTGCACTTAGGTCCCTGTGCACAGTGCCCCACCTTTATTTTTGAATAAAATATCAAACGACCTCCAAATCCAATGAAATTTTGACACATGGCTCCTGCCATGGTGTAGGAATTTCTATGATTTTTGGGGACATTTCTGATTTCATTTATTATTTTTAAAAATTCAAAAACCCTAATTTTTGCTACTGTTTGACTTTAAAAATACCAAAAAAATTATAAAAACTCCACTAAAAATTCCAAAAAAAAATTAGGTACTGTTATTTGCTGGTTGCTTGATTTTCTAGCCAATTTTGGCTATTTTTCATCACTTAAAAACACTAAAAATTGAAAAACCCCTAAAAACTCATAAAAATTGTAGTAAATAAATTAAAAATCCAAAAACAATAATTAGGGTGCCTAAATTTTCCTTATTCTTTCTAGAATATAGGAAAATTACCTTTAGGGCTTTTTGAGATCCAAAATTATTTTATTTTTGGGTCTTAAGCCTTGCTGGACAGTACCCCATTTTTCTTGCATTGTTTGATTTTTAATAATTATTTTACTCATTAGAAAAATTCCAAAAATTCACCAAAAACAGTAAAAAACCTAAAAAACATAAAAACCAATTTTCTGGAATTTTTGCATCATTTGTGTGTCTTGTATAAATTGTTGAAGTCCAGTGTTTGTGTGTTTTCTTTCATTTTCTCATCATTAAAAAAATCTAAAAAAAATTCCAAAACAAACAAAAACTAAAAAAGACTCTTTTTGGATACTTGACTACATCGTAGGCCGCAAGGCCAATCTGTGCTCCTTGTGTTCGACCCTGGGAGCTATACCAGGTTAATCTTATAGCAGACCGCTCTGTCTTGTGTTTTGATTGATTGATATCTTTGAGTGGTTTATTTTCTTGATTTACGCATTTCGAGTGATTGAGGACAACGACATTGTGATTTATTTTCCACTTCGGTCGCTCTCTTGAATTTTGTGTCAACAAAGGCTAAAGGGTTACCTGGGCAGTCGGAGAGACTGGGGAAGAGCAGGGGGTGCTCCTGGTCGTAGCCTCAAGGGTCGTCTCGGCCCGAGGCTCGGTGCTCACGCTGGTGGTGGAGCAACGGCGGCGAAGAACGTCGGATCAGTGGTTTCACCTCCTCGCCTCGCTGCAACAGGGGCGATCGCTTGCTGTCACTCTCGCGGTGCCTCTGGAGTTCACTGGGAAGAAGGGGAAGAGCCAAAGATGGGGCGCGGAGGCGGCGGAGGTGGTTCTATATATAGCTGCAGGCTCGATTAGGGTTGGGAGGCGACGGCTATGGAATGCGTGGATCTCACGGCGAAGGATCTGGCGAGGATGTCGGATGATCGGCGAAGGATCCCGGGCGCGGGGTTTGCGTGGGCGACAGGCTGGAGGCGCGTGGAGAAAATGGCGAAGGCGGGGCGGCGCACGTCTTCTCAAAAAGGAAAGAGTCCAGCGGGGGAAGTTGACCGCAACATTCCCCGTGGACCAGTGGGATGCTGCCACGTGGACAAGATTTGACACTTAAAAATGAGGCAGCAAATGGCCGATTTTGCAAAAACTTTCAACATGAAATATTTTTCTTTTATTTTTTTTCTATTTTTTGGTGATTTTTAATTAATTTTTGGAAATAAGAATAAGGTATGTACATTATATAGGGATATATACAATATGTAGGCTTTTTATTTTTGATTTTTTTATTATTATTTTTATACAATTTTATTCCTATTTTATGTTTTATTTATTTATAGAATAAAATGAGGAATAAAAGGCTATTTTTATTTTATTTTTATTATTTATACACATAGGTGAAATAAATAGATATATACATTTATACACATGGTATATATACAATGTATTTTTGTAATTTTAATTTTGTAATTTTTATTTGATTTTGTTTTGTTTCTTTTTATTTCTGTTATTTACAAAATATGCCATAGAATATTCACAAAAAGTTTGAAAATAAATACATTTATTTATAGGGTTAAAGGATGATGGTCTATGCACATGGTGGAGGGATATTTTTGCATTTTGATTTTTAAATTTTTATTTTGTTTTTAGGAGTTTCTAAATATATACAAAATATGTACAAGCATATTTTGGGTGAGGAAAATATAATTTTATTTATTTACAAAAGTCTATACACATGAGCTCCTATCTCCCTCTACTTTGGCTTTTTATGCGGTCAGGCCCATGCTGAGCCCTCCCTTGGGTTAGGTTGCTCAATATTTATTCTAAATATTTCCCTCTTTTTCTTTTTACTCTTTATTCTTTTATTTTTGCACAAAAACATGCTAATTACAGGTTTTTACACAATGCATGCTTTTGGTAATTATTTGTATTTACACATATCTACATGTATTTGCAAAGGTTTTTGTAGCTAAAATAGAAGAATAAAGAGTGATGAATGGGTATTCATCAATGACAGAGCAGGACAATCCTTCAGTTTGCTGATCGATCTGTCAAGAGGTCGAAGGGGTTGCTGAGGGACGTTATCGTCACGATTCAGGGCTTGTAATTCCCCGTGGACTTCGTTGTGTTGGACATGGAGATCCCTGAGTCCGTGACCGATACCACCATCATTTTAGGTCGCCCGTTCTTGGCCACAGCCAAGGCAGTGACCGACCATGATAGCGGGAAGGTATACTTTCGCGTCGAGGGCGAGAGTGTACAAATAGAGACGGTCGAGGACATCAGAGCTAGAGATTCAGAGTACTCAGAGCGGACCACTGATTCAGAGCAGATGACAGATTCAGGGTGAGACATCCACCAAGACTGCGATTTTGTGATTACAGATGATGAGGCAGTATGGACAGATCCAGTCGCACATGCCATCCTCTCACTTTCAGAGACGCCAATAGAGGAGAGCTTGGAGAGCACATTCCTGATCCAGGATACTTTTCAGGCAGCAGAGCCAGTTCTTGACTGTGAGACATAGTTTGATTGTGAGTCCGATACAGATCCCTCGGAGTCAGATGTTGATTGGGCAGAGTTTGATGATCTTATACCATGTCTGACGTCCACTGAGCCTGCAGCTAGGGAGGAGGTTGATGCCATGCAGAGCAGAGACAATCCAGTAGAGCAGCCTTCTCCAGATACTGATTGTGAGCGAGAGTTTCCGTTCTCCCATGCAGATTTGGCAGCATTCACTCAGAGTTTTCAGAGGCCAGATCCGCCAGCACCGACATGTCCAGAGCTGAAGCCACTTCCTGCATCGCTGAAGTATAGGTTCCTTGCGGGTGAGCATGATATGTACCCAGTCATTATCTCAGCAGATTTGACTGGAGAGCAGGAATCCCTTCTGATGGGGGTTCTTGAAAAGAACCGCAAGGCGATTGGATGGAGTGTAGCCAATCTCAAGGGGATAAGTCTGGCCCTGTGCTCTCACCATATCTATCTCGAGGATAAGGCGAAGCCGTCGCGTGAGTTCCAGCGGCGGCTGAACCCTGAATCTTAGAGAGGTTGTCATGAAGGAGATTTCAAAATGGTGGAGCGTCGATTTTATCTACCCCATTTCCGACTCCAAGTGGGTCAGTTCATTGCATGTGATGCCCAAGAAGACGGGCATCACTACAGTTGTCAGCGAGTCTGGAGAGGAGATCGCTACCCGGGTACCCACTTCTTGGAGGGTCTGCGTAGATTACATACGACTCAACCATGCCACCAAGAAGGATCATTTCCCCCTGCCCTTTATTGATCAGATCATTGAGAGACTGGCAGGGAAGAGCCATTACTGCTTCTTGGATGGGTACTCCAGCTACAATCAGGTGGCCATTGCGCCCGAGGACCAGGACAAGACTACCTTCACCTGTCCCTTTGAGACTTATGCCTTCAGACGCATGCCATTTGGGCTATGCAACGCCCCTACGATATTTCAGAGATGCATGCTGTCTATCTTTTCGGACATGGTGGGGGAGTTCTTGGAGGTCTTCATGGATGATTTCTCGGTCTACGGCGACGGATTCGACTCCTGTCTTGACTACCTAGACCGGGTCCTTCAGCGATGCATTGAGGTTCACCTTGGGTTGTCTTGGGAGAAGAGTCACTTCATGGTGACTCAAGGGACGATGTTTGGCCACATCATCTCCAATAGGGGCATGGAGGTTGATCCGGTCAAGGTAGATGTCATTAGAAAACTCGCACCATCGTCCAATTTGCGGCAGTTAGGGTCTTTTCTGGGGCACGTCGGTTTCTACCGACGATTCATTCGTGATTTCAGTAGGATTGCCCGATCATTGACTGATCTGCTGACGAAAGACATCGAGTTCCTTGTAGATGATAAGTGTCTATCGTCATTCGAGACTCTCAAGAGCTGTGTTATAGAGGCTCCTGTTCTCCAGCCACCGGATTGGTCTCTCCTATTCGAGATCATGACGGATGCCTCCGGTTTTGCCGTAGGGGCCGTGCTGGGACAGAGGAGGGACGGAGTCCCATTTGCTATTCACTACGCTAGCCGTACATTGGATGCCACGCAGCGGAACTACACAATAAAAAAAGGAGATGCTAGCCGTAGTTTTTGCCCTAGATAAGTTCAGATCTTACATCATTGGATCTAGAGTGACCATTTACACTGATCATACCGTCATCAGGTACCTAATGGCAAAGAAGGATGCCAAAGCGAAATTAACCAGATGGATCCTTCTACTCCAGGAGTTTGACATAGAGATTAAGGATAAACCTGGAGTCAAGAATGTGGTGGCGGATCATCTCTCCCGATTGGAGTATCTTGAGGATTCTGAGTAGATTGACCCTATTTGTGAGACCTTCCCAGATGAGACGATCCTTGCTATCGCCTCACTCCCATGATATGCTGATATTGTGAACTATCTTGTCGCTAAGAAAGTTCCACAAGATTGGCCCAGGCAGAAACTTGAGACCTTCCTCGCGAAGGCCAAGTTTTACCATTAGGAGGATCCCATCCTTTACCACAAGGGAGGGGATAGTATCTGGCGTAGGTGCATTCCTCAGGAGGAGCACCACAACGTCCTTACTTACTGCCACAAGCTTGAGGCAGGAGGACATCACTCAGGGAGGAGAACGGCACAGAAAGTGCTCCAATCCGGCCTATGATGGCCTACTCTCTTCAAGGACTCTAATGAGTTCGTGAAGAGGTGTACTGACTGTCAGAGGATGAGCACTTGTGGACAGCGTGATATGATGTCGATGCATCCCATACACTTCTGTGAGGTTTTTGACACATGGGGCATCGATTTCATGGGTCCATTCCCTAGGAGTCAGGGATTTGAGTACATTCTGTTGGCCGTGGATTATGTGAGTCGTTGGGTTGAGGCCATCCCCGCCCGAACCGCAGATGCTCAGACTGTTTGCATATTTTTGAGGAGGAATATCATTTCACGGTTCGTGGTACCTCGAGTGTTGATATCTGACGGGGGGTCTCATTTCATCAACGACAAGGTAAAGGCCCTTGCTAGCGAGTTCAGCATAGACCATCGAGTTGCCACTCCATTCCACCCTCAGACGAATGGTCTTACTGAAGTGTCGAACAGGGAGATCAAGACTATATTGCAGAAAGTCGTCCGCCCTGATCGAAAGGATTGGTCACAGCTTTTGGACTCGGCCTTGTGGGCATATAGTGCTGGAAATGCGAGCCCACGGCGAGCCATTATGCAATAAATGTTATTGCAATTCACTCCTTAATCTGAAATGAAGAATACATAATTTGCATAATAGGTCCCTTAGTACAATTAGGGTTATGTACCATGGCCATCTTGATGATCATACAGCTGTTGATTCAATTATTGAATCATAGAGGCTGGTGCTTAGATGAATATCTAATGAGTTAGATTGAGGACTCATCGAGCACCGTCAAATGATCGTTAAGATATGATCTCCAGCCTGAGAAGGAGATGGCAATCCTTTCTCTAAAGGCTGATATCTGACCGACCTCTTGATGCAGGTCCTCTGCATAGGAATAGAGATTCGGAGGTGTCAGATTAGTTAGGTCAAAGAGTTGACTTAACGAGATCGAGATAACCAAAGTCCTATATCGTATGCTGTCATGATATAGGCAACGCATCCTCTGACCGGAGACAGATGTGTTGCTATATGTCTAAGTATGTACATTTGGCAGACCAATAGGTTGATGACCTAATCAAGGTCTATACACCGGCGCGCTGGTGTGCATATAAGGGCATATGAGTAATACGATCTCTCAAAGGGATCATACAGGTTCAGTTACTGAACCGGAAGACACGAGCTCACTCATGAGATATTGGGAAGAATCAAATTCCGTGCGCACGGTCGTCTCGCATGGAAGCTTGACTGAATTTGTAGGTTTGATATATACTTTTGGAAAGTATATGATCAAGACCTAGGTATGACATACGCTTTTGGAAAGTGTATGATTGATACCAACTCCCAATGATCGAATGAGAAACTTACTGATAAAATCATGAAGTAGACAATATAAAGTTGATCCAACACTTCGGGTTTGATCTGAGTCTTCCAGTATGCAGGATGTACAGGTATTGGGAATACCTGAGGGTGATGTGATCATAAACGATTGTATAACCATGACGCTTCCATTCCTAGGGAGTGATGAAACGGGTCTGGATTTTAGTGACTCCTCTCAGTAGAGAAGTGATCTGATCTTGGTCCAAGTGTTGGACATTGATCTGAATGTGATTCAGATACAATGAGAAGATTAGATTTACGGTCTTGATTTAATCAAGCGTCTATGGGAGGCCCGCGATCTGGATTTGAGATACGATCTCAATATCCATGTCACTATACGTGGAACAATACAATCGCCCTGTCCTTATCTCCAAGTATCTGCGGAGAAAGCGCATTATCCTTGAAGGAGTTCATGGATAATTCTATTGTTGATATATGTATCCGAGCAATGAGAAAATAGATAATTAAATGTGATTTAATTATCATGAGTAATATGAATTTGATTCATATTATAAAGAGAATTATCTTAGATAATTAAATGAGATTTAATTATCAAAGATGTAAATAATGTGAATGTGATTCATATTATTTGGACACAAGAGAATAGAGATCCAAGATGATTAAATATGATTTAATTAACATGGATATGAATAATATGGATAGCAATATCCATATTAGTCATATATATTATAAATGTGATTTATAATATATAAGAGAGAGCTATTTGTAATTTACATTTGTTAATTAAATGTTAATGTGAATTGGATTCACATTGGACATCAAATTGAAAATGTAATTTACATTTTGTTTTGGGTTGTGAATGTGATTCACAAATTTTCAATGGCATGATTGCAATGTTCACAAAAATAAATTGGATTTATTTTTGTGAAATAATTTGCAACAAAAGTTGTTGCAAATAATGGAGATTACATAAAAGGTGAAATAGCCACCTTCCTAATGGAGGAGGGTGGACGGCCACCACTCCCATTAGGAAAGGGAGGCCGTCCCCCCTCTCCACATGGAAGGAGGCTTTCTCTCCTTTCATTATCTCCATGTATTGATGATTTAATTTTGTAATCAAATTGTGTTGATTTATCAACATATATTTAATTTAAATTAAATTAATTGTTGTTGTGTTTTTAGCAACAAATCATGACCATTGAAAGAAACACAAATTAATGTGGACCATTGGATTTGTGTTGACACATGGATTGAGATCCATGGATCCCAAAACCCTATGAAAGGAGAGGCACCCCATTGCTCTTCTTGACACATAAGTTGAGGCAACAAATCTCTCTCTCTCTCTCTCATTCTCTCTACACGTCCTCTCTCTTTCTCTCTCATGTGGCCGTCCACCATGGATGCCCTAGAGAGGTTCTCCATCGCCGTGGCATCGTCGTTATGCTGCCCTATGATTTGCTCGTGGATCTCCATCTCCTTCGGTGCGCCCCGCTCGTGAAGAAGACATCGGATCTCGTGTGTCGAGATCAGGAGATCCGCCGCTTGGATCATCAACATGGATTGCGAGAAGCACGCGGTTCATCCCCGCGCTCGCAAGCGTCTCCTCCGTCGGATCGGACTTGAGACAGGATGTCTCTTTGTTGAGACTCGATCGCAACCACGCTTCAAGAGGTAAACCTAATACTTGTTTGTGGTTTAGACGAAACAATCCGAGAAGTGTTCTTGGATCATGTGGTTTCGTCGCATGAAAATTTTAATTTCCGCTGCATAGAACAACTAGTGCGACTAGTCATTCTTCGTCGTATTCGATACGACGATCACGCTTCGGTGATGCACTTAAGGATCTAACCATATCCTTCAAGTGGTATCAGAGCCTTAGGTCGGTGGTTTTGGATACGATCCATAAACCGAGGACGACTTGGGTTCATTAGGGTTTGCCAAAGTTTTCTTGCATGTCATTTTCACATCTCTGTTTTGATATTATTTTCGGCACTTTTTAAATTGTTTAAACACGAAAATAATATTTGTATTTTATTCCCCATTAAATAAGGAAACCGTAGGATCTGAGTTTGCGTGATTTCGATTCCGTTTGCTCTAGATATGCTCATTTTAGTGAACATGTATCCACTGTTTCGGGGACTGCGGATCATGACGTAATTAAGATGTTAATTGCGGATTTGAAACGCCTTGAAATGCATGCAAATCACTTGGGTTCTGTTGTAAATCAAGTTAGCAAACTTTAGAAATTTACTTTGCTTAATTTGGATTTAAATTGATTGAGATATGATATTTTTAGTAAGTGAGGGTCACTGCTGAAAATACTTTCCTAATCAAGAACCTACTGATTGTCATTTAATTAATTAGTGAAATTAAATTGTTTAATTTCTTGGAAATAATTATGCATAAATATTTGTGAAAATATTTGATGATAGTTATGTCCTTAAAATGACTTTACCCTAACCAATAAATGATTAGATGTGATCTAGATCAAGATTGGTTGCATGATCTACATGATCAACATTCCAACAAACATGTTGCTTGGATAGGACTTGGGATTTGTTTAGCAAATCTCATTATAATGTTAATCAAAATTGTTTTGATTATTACTATATGTTATAATTTCGGTTGAAGAACCGATGATCATCTCAAGTAACAAAATGATCTATTTTGCATTATCCTTTCCCGAGGTGGATATGGTGTCTAGTCGGAGAGCATTGGGGTTGCGGGTTGCAACGTATGTGATCCGTCCCACTCTCGTCGGTACTGGCCATGACAGCGGGTAGGGTTAGTATAATGCTTAAGAAATCATGATGTATTTCTAATTATTAAATTCGAAATAATACGTATTTGAGATAATACCATAATTCAAGTAACTATTAAAATGTTTGTTGGATATTAATTGGATCATTAATTTAATATGATTAGATTAATTGGAATCCAATTAAAATTAAAACACTCTATTATGAATAGAGATGTTATTTCCCTTGGAAGAATTAATCATAATGAATATGATTCATAATGATTAATTAGAATTTGAATATGATATGGAGGATCACATAAGTGACATCCATGGTCTCCCGTCAAGGCGAAGGGTTCCGTCGCCAGATATTGTATGTAGGAGACGCCTGTCCGAAGTGACAGCTCCTGCATACGATCCATTTGGATCGGGCTCTTCGCTTCTCGAAAGAGTAAGGACGTATGCGTAGTGACCCCAATATCGGGTCCTCATATTATTGGGGCGATATTGGATTGCGCATAGCGAGTTGTATTCCTGTTGACGGTTGGTTCAATTAATGACGGGTCAACATTGCCTTAGGGGTGGTGGGCTCGGGTGTTAAAGACCGAATTGGGAGATGCAAGTTGGACTTGCAAGGCGGAATGTGTTCCCGCTTCTTTTTATCCGAGTTGTAGGTTCTCATATTATTGGGATGCAACAAAGATAAGGAAGGAGATCCCAGATCTTGTTGAGATATAATGGTAAGTATATCTCTTACATTGAAAGTAATTAAGGGAATGAACTTTCAGTGTTGACAAGACAAGACAACTTTGATATAAAAATCCTAAATCAAAGTAATATATATATATATATTTATATATTTATGCAAATTTCTTATTTCAGATAATCCTTCATTAAAACCCACTCAATGATATACTCAATAATAACCAGTAATATATCATGGATTGGACTCATGATCCAGATATTGTACTTGCAGTTGAACACATAATGTATTGTGGTTGCAAATGTGCAAGTTTCCTCATAATAATGAGGAATGACAATTAAATAGATAATAAGACTACAACCCTAGGGTTTTGTATGTCTCTATAGTCTTGATCTCTCATCGGATGTACTTTGGAAGTGACATGTCGATGATGATCGCAATTGTCAAATAATCCTTATAAAATTAATGAAGATATTCTGGCATACACATGTGCTCTTGACATTTAACATGAATGAGATGGTTCACTGCATCATGCAGAATGGTGGCTCTATAAGAGATGATGTATTCAAATTGTTTGAGTACCTACCTGAACCTATGTTTTAAGAGTTTTAGATGGATGATGAGTGTCATCATTCTACTATCTATACTCTGGTCATTCATGAAGCTTCATAATATTCATATTGTATGAATTTAATGAAGCATGTATAAATGTTTAAATACTCTTACATAAGAGATCCTTAGTCTCAAGCAATGGTTGCTTATAGATAAAGGGAGCGCAGTGGAAGTATGGGTTGGACCCGAGTAAGAAGTATAATCAAAGAGTTGACTATACATCTATGACTTCCATATGTCATCCGAAGAGTTGGATGAATGCCAATACTGCAATAAGTTGATGTGTTGATAGTATGACTATCAAGTCTATCTAGAATCCTTAGAGAAGGACTCGGATGGAGCATCAAATTAATCTACATAATCATTGATAAGATAAAGTCAAATAATTGTATCTCAATCTTCTGATGACATTTGCAATAGGTTGCATATGTTTTAGAAGACTGGAAAATTTGGTCTTAAAGGTTTATAGTTATCCACATGGATATTGATGCAAATTGTTGCAACAATCTCTGTTGGATTGATAGACTTGTTAATTTCAGTGGGAGAGTCCTTAGTCTTAGAGAATGTCTCTATGACCTAGATATAAGAATACACTCATTGTTTGTTTCTAAATGTTAGAAATAAACATGAATCTGAGATAGAACTATCATAAAGAGTTATGATGTATATATTTCAGATAGTAATCTAATAATCTAGTGGACTTCACTAAATTAGAAAATTAATGAATGGTTCATTAACATTTCTAAATACTGAAATTAAACCTTAAGATCAATAGGAGGATGAAGATCATTTGACAATGATCTAGCATCAAGCCTTGGACATTTGTCTATTGATTTGATCAATAGGCTAGTAAGAGATGAAACTTTAGAATGTCTAAAATTTCAAAGCTTACATGCTTATGAATATTGTATTCATAATAAAATGTCCAATACACCCTTCTTTGGGAATGGTGTAAGATGATAAGGTATTGATGAATACCCATTCATCACTCTTTATTCTTATATTTTAGCTACAAAAACCTTTGCAAATACATGTAGATATATGTAAATAGCAATAATTAGCAAAAGCATGCATTTTGTAAAAATATGTAATTAGCATGTTTTGTGCAAAAATAAAAGAATAAAGAAGAAAAAGAAAAAGAGGGAAATATTTAGAATAAATATTGAGCAACCTAACCCAAGGAGGGCTCAGCATGGGCCTGACCGCATAAAAGCCACAAGTAGAGGGAGATAGGGGCTCATATGCAAATATTTATGTAAATAAATAAAATAGTATTTCCTCAACCAAAAATATGCTTGTATATATTGTGTACATATTTATAAGCCATTAAAAACAAAATAAAAATCTAAAAATAAAAAAAAACCAAAAATACACCTTCACCATGTACATAAGACCACCATCCTTTACCTATTTCACCTTGAAAATAAAGTTATTTATTTCTAAAACTTTTTGTGAAAATTTCTTTTTATGTTTTGTAAATAAATAAAATAAAAAGAATTAAACCAAAAATCAAATAAAAATTACAAATTAAAAATACAAAATACCTTGATATCTATCCATGTATATAAGTGTAAATAAATAATTATTTCCCTTATGAATATAAATAATAAAAATAAAATAAAATAGTCTTTTATTCCTCATTTTATCTTATAAATAAATAAAATACAAAATGGGAATAAAAATGTATAAAAATAACTAATTAAAAATCAAAATTAAAAATACTATATTGTATATATATACCTATATAGACCAATATTGTATATACCTTATTTTAATTTCCAAAATTAATTAAAAATCACAAAAAAATAGAAAAAAATTAAAAACAAACATTTTTCATGTTTTAAGTTTTTGAAATTCGGCCATTTAAGGCCTCAAAAAAATCAAATAAAATTCTAATAATTGGCGGGCTCTGATTGGTCCACGGGGGATTGTTGACCCCCGGTCAACACCTCCCCCAGGACCACCAGAGCCGCGGATCTTCTTCTGGACCCGACTTCTCGATCTTTTCCCCATCCTGATCCGAATGCCAAACCCGCAAACCCCGGGCCCTAATCCATCTGCATGCACCCGAGATCCTCGCCCGGAGGTTTGCATAGGGATCCGCGCGCCGATCGTCGTACCCGACTCCATCCTTCCCGGACCCCTAGCACTATAAAGGTCGAGCTCCGCCGCACTTTCACGCCATCTTTGGTTCCCCATTCTCTTTCCTGTGAGCTCCATCGCAACCAGCAAGGTGACAGCTTGCCCCCGCCGGTGTCGCAGCGAGGAGGAGGTGTTCGACCATCGACCCGGCTGCCTCGCGCCGCCGTGCTCCGACGTCTGACCGGAGCTCGAGCCTCGGGAGTTGACGACCTTGAGGCGAGGACCAGGAGCTAGCTGAGCTCCAGCCCAGTCTACAGCATCACCCAGGTGACCTTAGTTCCTACCCATTTAGTGTAATTTTGGATTTCGCCCAAATCGACCGTTCGCCGTGTTCCTGTGATTCCGGCTATCTCGCTTCATATTTCGATCATCGGAGCACCCCATCGCCTTCGCCTATTCCTCACGCACGTTCTTCGCCTAGCCACTCCACCCAGCTCGCCCCGGAGCTGGGAGTCGAGCTCCACCGTCTTCCGCCTCGCCGAAGCTCCTTCGCCCCACCGCACAGATCACCTTCACCCCGCTTCTTTGGGTCGAGGCATTTTGCCCTCGACCCGCGAAGCTTTCTGTGTGCTTTGCAGGTTCAAAGGGAGGCAGCTGAGCCCCCCTTACATTCTAGCCGGAAGCTTCGCGCCGCCAGCCTCGCCGGAGCCCCTCCAGGGCTCGGCTGGGCTATCGGCCAATACCATCAGCTGCGGGCCTTCACCAGGAACCTGTTCCGATATCCAGAAGCAGCTGAGGAGGAGTGTAGCTCACGCAGGAGGCCAGCGAAGTTCGCCGGCGTCGAGTTCTTTCACCATCCTCCAGAGCCGTCCGATGAGGCCTCTGCTCCAGTTCTGATCGTGACCGTCCGTTCGTTGAGGAGCAGCGTCCATCCGATCATTCGAGCGATCATCCGGACCATTCGTGCGAGGAGAGAGGCCCTTGCACTGCCAGCCCTCAGATCATCCACGTGGCCTCCCTTGTACCGTCGATCGAGCCCAAGAGAAGAAGAGGAGAGCGCCGCCCATCCTGACCGTCCATCCACCACGTGGCGCGCATCTGGCCGTCGACCAATAAAGGGGTAAATATCTTAGGGCCCCCTCTTAGTTTGTCATTTCATTTCTAGTCCTGTAAATATTTTTAGAACTTTATTCACGTAGGGTTATTTGCAGTATGGACCTTGTGCTTAGTTTTAATTGCATGTATGCCCTGTGTGTATGTGACCACGTGCTTCGTCACGTGTTGTGTTGGGCATTTTACATCTTTTGTCCTGTAGAACTGGGTTGTTAGGAATGAATGAATATTTTGAGTAATTGCAGTTATGCCCCTGTGAGTGTTTTTATTACGCATGTGCGAATTTTATTGGCTTTTTGCAACCGAATCCCTGGGCTTTTTGATACGAGTTATCAAAAGGCCCTAAGACTTGGTTTTTTATTACCATTTGGTCCCTGTGTGCCCCAGCCACGCGCCACGCGCGTGACTTGCTGGGTAATTTGCACCAGCGCCCCCAGATTCTCGGGTATTTGCACATTGGTCCTTGTGCACTGTGCCCTCTTTGCATTCTTGAATAAAATAGTAAATCACCTCCAAATCCAATGAGATTTCGACACATGGCTCCTGCCATGGTGTAGTAATTTCTGCGATTTTGGAGGACATTTTCGCTTTTATTTAGTATTTTTAAAAATTCAAAATAGCCTTTTTAGCTACTGTCTAGGTTTAAAAATACCAAAAAAATATAAAATCACCCCCAAAAATTCTAAAAAAATTAGATACTGTAGTTTGCTTGTTGTGTGATTTTTCCAGGCCATTTTGGCTATTTTTCATCACTTAAAAACCCTAAAAATTGAAAAAACCCCTTAAAACTCACAAAAATTATAATAATTAATTTGAAAAATCCAAAAACAATAATTAAGGTGCCTAAATTTTCCTTATTCTTTCTAAATTACAGGAAAATTACCTCCAGGGCTATTTAAGATCCTTAAATATTTTATTTTTGGGTCTTAAGCCTTGCTGGACCAGTACCTCCCCTTTTTTGCATTGTTTGATTTTTAGAAAATAATTTACCCATTAGAAAAATTTCAAAAATTCACCAAAAACAGTAAAAAACTTAAAAAACATAAAAACAATTTTCTGGAATTTTTGCTTGAGTTTTGATGCATTAAATAAATTGCTCAAGTGTGCTTGTTTATACTTTACTTTATTTCCTTCACTTCTAAAAATTCAAAAAAAAAATATAAAAAATCATTAAAAACCACTAAAAATACTTTTTCTCCTCCTATGATTTATTGACTACTTCGTAGGCTATTTAGCCAACCCGTGCTCCTTGTGTTCGACCCTGGGAGCTATACCAGGTTAATCACATAGCTAGACCGCTCGTATTTGTTTTGATTGATTTGATCTCTTTGAGTGGTTGATTTTTCTTGATATTCTCCGTCTGTTTGATTGAGGTCGCAACGACCCTTTTCAGACCTTTACCTCTGTCGGTCAGGTGGGTTATCAGAATGGCGCCGTTGCCGGGGAGCACGGCTTAGTAGTCTTTTAGATTTTTCCGCGGCTTTTTGATTCGCGGCTTTTTGTATAGATTTTTGTATATATATATTTTTTTCTGATATTTCTGAATAAATTCTGGACTGACCACTTTTCTTTCTATTTCTTGCGAGGGCCCGAGGAGCGAGGGCGGCATTCTTAGGAGCGCCGGAGCACCCGAGCGACGCGGAGGCGGCTTCCTTCTTCACGAAGCCGCAGGAGAGAGCTAGAGAGAGAGAGTTGAGTGGGAGAGGATAATTTAGGATTTTATTTCATTATTATTGTAATAATACAGGTACACTCAGACCTTTGGACTTGGACACTCTCGGGTCTGTTTCGCCGAGCACCGGTGTGCTCGGGGGACCCTTTAGACTTTAGCGGTTTTTCGCGGTTTTTCGCGGCTTTCATTTTCTACTTTTTACTGCCTTTCCGGTGTTTACGCGGCTTTTTGATCGAGCCCCTAGCCGTAGGATTTTCTGGTAATTGTGCCGTAATAGTAGGATCCCCACACCTAATTGCTGATCTGCTCCTATAGATCGTTAATTGGACCTACTAAAAAATAAATAAAAAAAATAACCGACTCATTTGCCTTCGCAGCCTACGTGCCACAGCCTGCCCCGCAAGCGCTACTCATGAACTCGACCTGTCGAGAAGAGGAGGGGGTGGGCCAAGACCGGACTTTTTGGCTTGGAGGTCGGTGATCGGTTAGACAGTTCTACGCTAGCACTGCTGTTTAGGGCCTCGGTTTTTCCCGCTTGCATCATTTAGGTAGTTTATTTCCTGTCTTTACATTTATGCGCGGATCATATTGCATGTAGAGTGCTGGAGTCAGGTACGCCTTCCTTACTTTGCATGCATCATTGATTTCATCGTGCATCGGCTTTTTCATCTTCTCCCCCTGTTTCCGGCTTAAATAATCAGGAGAACCGAAAAATTCGTTAGGCCTTTTGTTTGCTTTGAAAAATATTAAAAAGAAAAACATTAAAATCGGGACTGCTAATCATACTTGATCATTAAAAACCGCTCACCCTAAAAACTTTGTCTTGGGGAGAGCAACCCCCTCATTGTCTGGTTTGGATGGCCGAGAGAGTGACCCGCACCCTAGGTAGAGCCTCCCGGTACTAGACCCGACTGATTACCGACTTCTTAGTGCGGGCCAGTCGGTTGGGGCTAGTATCGGATATCCTAACAGGTCACGTAAGCGCTCTGATACTTTGTGTGTTCACCAAAATAAAATAGACAAGATAATTTGACCGAACTTTCACGGTCTTCAGCTCGTGTTGCGTTGGTGAACCGGGGTTTGTTTTGTGATCATAGTTGATTCCAGATCTCATCCGCCCTACTCGCCCAGATCAAGATGATGGGTAGACGGTCTCTTAGGCAGCCTCTGGCTGCACCGCTTTCGGGCACGTCTACCCGATCATCTAGGTTGGCTAGTGAGAGCCCAGACCAGCTCTCGAGCCCGAGTACGATTCCGCCCTGTTCCCCCTCGACCCCCTTTCTGACCTTCCTGAGAGACACGAGCCCGAGGAGAGATTGATACATTTGACAGCACCTGAGTTGGGTTCGTTCGGTTTTGCAGACGTCGCTATGGCAGCCAGATCAGATGATCACTCCAGAGGTCCACAGGGAGACCAGCATGTTATACTTGACCAGGGAGCGATCAACTCCACCCTGATCGCATCACTTGAGACGGTTCAGCAACAGCTCCGCGATCAGGGAGCATTCATGATTGAGATGAGGGCGAGTTGGAGAGGCTCTGAGCAGAGCGAGGTTCAGAGCAGAGCGAGCCCGAGGATATACCTGATGCAGAGGACGCAGAGGCAGCAGCCGCAGCAGCAGCCGCCGCTGCAGCAGCAGCCGCTGCTGCGAGAGGAGTACCACAGCCGATGCGGGCGTTACACAACCCCGGATCCACGCTGATGCATCACTGGGTGGTAGTGCCAGCTATCGTGGGGGACTTCAAGTTCCCCCCGAACACCTTGCAGTTACTACCCGTTTCCACGGGCTAGCCACAGAGGAGCCCCACCTCCACCTCCAGGAGTTTCTGATGATCTGCAGCACTGTCCACGATCGTCACGTGGACCAGGACACGATCCGGATGATAGCCTTCCCTTTTTCACTGGCAGATAGAGCAACCACCTGGCTGAAGCATCTAGGGAAGTTCGTCCACACCTGGGAGCAGCTCCGCACCGAGTACTTGAAGAAGTACTATCCACTCGGGCGGACGAATGCAGCGAGGGCCCTGATCAGCACTTCTCCATGTTCCCCAACGAGCAGTTCCACGAGGCTTGGGAGAGGTTCAGAGAGCTCTTAGACAGATGCCCGCACCACGACATATCGAAGCCGAACCTAGTTCAGAGTTTTTTCAGCGGGTTGACGCCATAGCTTCAGGGTCTGGTGAACGCTTCTTGCGGCGGGTCCTACTTCGCCAAGGACCACGAGCAGGTCTGGGCCCTTTACGAGGAGATGTCAGAGAACTACATGGTGATGTCTCAGACCAGGCTCTATACGCAGAAGACCCAACCACATCAGCCAGGACCCGTGCAGTACCAGAGGATAGCACGGGTAGATGCAGGTCCATCCAGTTCGTCCGCAGTAGCAGCAGCACAGGCCGAGTCGTCCGCTGCGGACATGGGCATCATCAGCGAGAAGTTGGACCGCATGGAGCTGATAGAGAAGAAGCAGTGCCAGAGTATCACGCAGATGGAGCAGATGGCACAGGTCTTGAGCGACATGAAGACACAGCTCATGTGTCTCCAGGAGACACAGACGGCTTCGCAGCCCCGTCTTCTGTCGCGAGGCGATACCGGCGGCAGCAGCAGCTCGTCCCAGCGCTCCAGCTCATCAGAGCAGCCTAGACAGGTTCACTTTGTACAGGCGGAGCCGTACCAGCAGCCGCAGCCCACCTACCAGTCTCCACCATCTTCAGAGATGCCAGATGTGCTCTACCAGCCGGACCAGCCGTTGGCAGTACTACCCCCAGCCCCTTGGGATGCAGAGCGTTGATGGATGTCAACGGGATCTGGTACGACCGTCCCCAGCCTGGGATCCGACGAGACCATCCCGGATTCAGGTGGGGAGTGGTGGTGCCCAGCCCCAGCAGCAGCCGTCAGGTCAGGGGGGGCAGTACTCCCATCAGAGAGACCAGCACCAGTCGCAGCAGCAGCCCCCAGTGTATCAGCAGCAGCCATCCTACGGTCCTCGTCCCTATCAGCAGCAGGGACAGTCTGGGAGACGTGAGCAGCAAGCTCACCCGGGTACCAGCACCAGCAGCACCCTCCGTCCTACCCCTCTCACCCACAGCAGTACCAGCAGCCTCACCCACAGAGAGGCTACCCGTCGGGCTCCCACGAGAGCCCCTGCCTTGGATGATATCGCCCGCCTCCTCACGGACCAGCAGGCGACCTTCAGACGGGAGATGGATGAGTTCCGCCAGAGATGCGGGGACTTGGTGAGAGGGAAGGCCGCCATACCTGCACAGATAGAGCCCAATCCGAACAAAACCTGAAGCGAAAGTCTGAGCAGGTAGTACATACTGAGTTAGCCACTCCTAGCGATCCATTTGATGATACTTCTTCAGATCTGTTTGATGTTGATTTTGCCACGCTTAGGAGCGGTAGGACCCCAGCCGGCGGCAGCGCCTCAGCTGAGCACCATCCAGAGGCGCCCCAGGAGGAGGAGGAGAGCGGTACTGAGGACGCTCCAGTCGATGACGGTGGTACTGAGGCCACCGATGATGCTGATCCCACAGGCGGTACAGAGGCCGCCACTTCACCAGATCGAGGAGGTGGTACTGATGCCACCCCAGCAGCAGCCGAGCCAGCGAGCGGTACTGATGCCGCCCGACGTCTACCTTCACCAGCAGCAGCAGAGCAGCCCATCCGTGGTAGTACTGAGGCCACCGGTGTCTGTAGAGAGAGAGTTGTTGTTTTTCCTCATGGTCATGTATCTCAGGATTCTGTGATGAATAAAGGAAAAGGTTTACATTCTTTTGGTCCCACTGTGGTGCATGATGTATGTGTGGATCCGGTCCTTGAACCGCGTAGATCTTCTCCTAGTCCTTCATCTGAGAAGGACCCAGTGATCCCCTTCCCTAGAGCCCTTCAGATGGGGAAGGGGAAGAAAAAAGAAAATACAAAAAAGAGAGAGTTCGAGGAGTTCAGCCAGAGCATGATAGATCGATTCCACATTCAGCTGACCCTCCAGGAGGCTTTGCAGCACATCCCCCTTCTCCAGAGATCTTTGAGAGAGAGGACTACAATTAGGAGGAGGAGGAGGAACCATACTTCAGAGATACATGTGCTGACGAAAGCCACGTGCTTCGCGATCCAGAACCGACTGCCAGCCAAGAGGCCAGATGCAGGGGCCCCGTATGTCAGATGCCAGATTAGTGAGCAGCGGTTCGACCGTACTCTTCTAGATAGCGGATCGTCGATTAACCTTCTTCCGGCAGCCCTTCTCGACCGCTTCGAGTTGGGCACTCTTCGACAGAGCAGGACAGTCCTTCAGTTCGCTGATCGATCTGTCAAGAGGCCGAAGGGGTTATTACGAGACGTTATCGTCACGATTCAGGGCCTGAAATTCCCCGTGGACTTCGTAGTGTTGGACATGGAGATCCCTGAGTCAGTGACCGATACCCCCATCATCCTTGGTCGTCCGTTCTTGGCCACAGCCAAGGCGGTGACTGATCATGATAGCGGGAAGGTGTACTTTCGCGTCGAGGGCGAAAGTATACAAATAGAGACGGTTGAGGACTACAGAGCCAGACTCAGAGCCAGCTCAGATGCGAGTACCGATTCAGAGCAGCTGACAGACGCAGAGCCAGACATCCACCAGGACTGCGATTTTGTGATTTCAGACGATGAGGCAGCTTGGGCAGACCTGGAGACACAGACCACCCTCTCACTTTCAGATACAGCTGATGCAGAGACGATAGCAGAGGAGGGTCTGGAGAGCACAGACCTGGTTCCGGATACCTTTACGGCAGCAGAGCCGGTCCTCGATCGCAGCACAGTGACTCGTGATGGTGGTGCTGAGGCCACCTTGTTTTCCGGTGGTACTGATGCCACCGTTTCTGATGCAGATCCCTCGGATTCAGAGTCTGATTGGGCAGATTGTTATGATCAGATGCCAGACCTGAGTTCACCTGAGCCTACAGAGGAGGAGGTAGAGGCAGAGCAGAGCAGAGACAGTACAGTTGAGCCGCCTTCTCCCGATCCAGTTTGCGAGAGTACGCTTTCACTTTCTCAGGCAGATGTGGCTGACCTTGCAGCTTTCCACTCGGTTTCTTCCACAGCCAGATTTGCCAGCGCCCAGCATTCCAGAGCGAAAGTCGCTCCCTACTTCGCTGAAGTATCGATTCCTTGCGGGCGATCTAGAGATGTACCCAGTCATCATCTCAGCCGAGTTGACTGGAGAGCAAGAATCCCGTCTGATGGGGGTTCTTGAAAAGAACCGCAAGGCGATCGGATGGAGCGTAGCGGATCTCCATGGGATTAGTCCAGCAGTGTGCTCCCACCATATCTATCTTGAGGAGGGGGCGAAGCTGTCGCGTGAGTTCCAGCGGCGACTGAACCCCAACCTGAGAGAGGTCGTGATGAAGGAAATATCCAAATGGTGGAGCGCAGATTTTATTTATCCCATTTCCGACTCCAAGTGGGTCAGCCCCTTGCATGTGGTGCCCAAGAAGACGGGCATCACGACTGTGATCAGTGAGTCGGGAGAGGAGATCGCTACACGAGTACCTACCTCTTGGAGGGTTTGTGTTGACTACAGGAGACTCAACCAAGCCACCAAGAAGGACCATTTCCCCCTGCCTTTTATTGACCAGATCATTGAGAGACTGGCAGGGAAGAGCCATTATTGTTTCCTGGATGGGTACTCAGGCTACAACCAGGTGGCCATCGCTCCTGAGGATCAGGAGAAGACCACCTTTACCTGTCCCTTTGGCACATACGCTTTTCGACGCATGCCATTTGGGCTATGCAACGCCCCTGCGACTTTTCAGAGGTGCATGCTGTCGATATTTTCGGACATGGTAGGGGATTGCTTAGAGGTCTTCATGGACGATTTCTCGGTCTACGGAGACGGATTCGACTCCTGTCTTGACTGCCTAGACCGGGTACTCCAGCGATGTATTGAGTTCCATTTGGTGCTATCTTGGGAGAAGAGTCACTTCATGGTGACTCAAGGGACGGTGCTTGGCCACATCATCTCCAACAGGGGCATGGAGGTTGATCCGGCCAAGGTTGATGTCATTAGAAAACTCACACCGCCGTCCAATTTGAGGCAGCTACGGTCATTCCTGGGGCACGTTGGATTTTATAGGAGGTTCATTCAGGATTTCAGCAAGATTGCCCGACCGTTGACTGACCTCTTGACGAAAGACACCGAGTTCCTTGTCGATGACAAGTGTCTTTCGTCGTTTGCTACTCTCCAGAGATGTGTGATTGAGGCTCCTGTTCTCCAGCCGCCTGATTGGTCTCTCCCATTCGAGATCATGACGGACGCCTCCGATTTTGCCGTGGGGGCAGTGCTGGGACAGAGGAGGGATGGAGTGCCATTTGCCGTACACTATGCTAGCCGCACATTGGATTCCGCCCAGCGGAATTATACGGTCACAGAGAAGGAAATGCTAGCAGTAGTGTTTGCCCTAGATAAGTTCAGATCGTATATCATTGGATCTAGAGTGACTTTGTTTACAGATTATACCGCCATCCGGTACCTCATGGCAAAGAAGGATGCCAAGGCCAGATTGACTAGATGGATCCTTCTACTCCAGGAATTCGACATTGAGATTAAGGATAAGCCTGGAGTCAAGAATGTGGTGGCGGATCATCTCTCCCGATTAGAGCAGCCTGAGGATTCTGAGAAGATTGATCCTATTCGTGATACCTTCCCAGATGAGGCAATCCTTGCTATCGCCTCACTCCCGTGGTATGCCGATATTGTGAACTTTCTCGTTGCGGGGAAAGTCCCACAAGATTGGCCCAGGCAGAGGCTTGAGACCTTCCTTGCGAAGGCCAAGTCCTACCACTGGGAGGATCCCATCCTTTACCATGAAGGAGGGGATAGCGTCTGGCGGCGGTGTATTCCTCAGGAGGAACACCATAGCGTCCTCACCTACTGCCACAAGTTTGAGGCAGGAGGACATCATTCTGGGAGGAGAACGGCACAGAAAGTGCTCCAATCCGGCTTGTGGTGGCCTACCCTCTTCAAGGACTCGGATGAGTTCGTGAAGAGGTGTACTGACTGTCAGAGGATGGGCACTTGTGGACAGCGTGATATGATGCCGATGCAGCCCATTCACTTCTGTGAGGTTTTTGACGCATGGGGCATCGATTTCATGGGTCCATTCCCTAAGAGTCAGGGATTTGAGTACATTCTGTTGGCCGTGGATTATGTTAGTCGTTGGGTTGAGGCTATCCCCACCCGAGCCGCTGATGCGAGGACAGTTTGCAGATTTCTGAGGAAGCATATCATCACGCGGTTCGGGGTTCCACGAGTTCTTATTTCTGATGGGGGGTCTCATTTCATCAACGACCAGGTGAAGGCTCTTGCTAGCGAGTTCAGTATAGACCATCGTGTTGCCACACCTTACCATCCACAGACGAATGGTCTAGCTGAGGTGTCGAACAGGGAGATCAAGACTATTCTGCAGAAAGTCGTCCGCCCTGACCGAAAGAATTGGTCACAGCTTTTGGACTCGGTCTTGTGGGCATATCGGACGTCTTTCAAGACTCCATTGGGTACATCTCCTTTTCGCCTCGTTTATGGCAAGCCATGCCATTTACCTGTTGAGCTGAGGCACAAGTCACTTTGGGCAGTCACTGATATTCTTATGGATCCAAATGGTATGGGAGACCAGAGGAGAGCAGAGTTAGCTGCCCTGGAGGAGCTCAGAGATGCAACTTTCTCAAGCAGCCTACATTACAAGGAGAAAGTCAAGGAGTGGCATGATTCTCATATCAGCCACAAGCATTTTGAGATTGGACAGAGAGTGTGGCTGTTTGATGCGAGGCTTAGACTATTTCCAGGGAAGCTACAGAGCAAATGGAAGGGACCTTTTCTCGTCAGAAAGGTGCACGACAATGGTAGTATTGATATATCCGAGTTGTCTTCTGAGAGCACCTTTCGAGTGAACGGCCAGCGGCTCAAGCCATTTCTAGATCATGAGCCGCGGGACGTTATCATTTGTGCCCCTATTCATTTTACGTGAGATGTGGTCTCTTGACTCACATCTTTTGCATCTCACGCCTGATTTTCACTGTTCCTCCGCCTGTATAGATCCAGTTGTCCATATCATTCTATTCTTTAGTCCCACATCCCTTTCCTCATCTTATGATTATGCTATACTTAGGGTGTACTTTACCCTAAGTATAGGGGGGATGTCGGACCTGCGGGTATTCTTTTCATTCGATCTGCCCCTGTTTTGCTGCCCATACTTAGGGATATTTTACCCTTAGTATAGGGGGGGGGGGCAGATTCTGTATCTTCTTCACTCGGATTTCCCTTCATGTACAGCTTGCTATACTTAGGATTAGTTAATCCTAAGTATAGGGGGAAACCACCGAGTTCCTCTCATTCTATTCATTCATTCGTTCTTGTACATAACCATTCCTTTTCACTTCCCTGTTACTAAGCACGAGTTATGTCTTCTTCATCGCTCTTGATCACTCTGAGGACATCGCTCGAGCTAAGTATAGGGGGGGTGTGTATATATTTCATATATACTTTAGCCATAACTCGTACTTTGTGTGAGTGTGTTAATAAATAAAATGGCTAAAAATAACAAAATTTAAAAATTTTTCAGGTACATAAACCTCTTTTATCTTGCACATACATACATATTTTGTATTAAAATTATGTATATAGTACAAAATTTTTCCAAAATGTTTTGAAAATCAAAAGTTTGCAAAAATCTTCTGTGAATGTTTGTAAATATCTTTTTGCAAAACTTGCACCTCATGCATCATCATCATCCATGATTTCAAAACATTTTTCAAAAATTTTGCATGATTGTAAAATATTTGTAAAGAGCATCTTGTGTACATATATGTATATAATTTTTCCTGGATGAGAGTTGACATTTAAACTAAGCCTGGAATTAAATTGAGAAATGGAGCTTGAATAAGATCTTAATCCACTTAACTTTAAGAGGAACCTTATAGGACTTAGGGTTAAGGCTTTTCAGGTTCATAAGGACTTAATTCTTTGAGTCCACTAGGCTATGAGCATATGTCATCTTGATGAGCTTTAAGTAGAGCACTTAACAACACACGCATGACTCTTAGAGACAATGGCTTGACTTGCACCTGCACTTACACATGGCTCTCCACGGATGAGGTAGTGAGGAGGCAGTTTCCTTTGGCTTGGGGTAGCATATGAGGGTAGTACTTCTAGGCGGAACCTCTCTTCTTCTTCTAGTGAAGGAAGTGCACCTCAACTTGGTCTAGTGGTGATGAAGGCTAAAGACAGAAGCTGTGGGTTGCAATAAAGCTTCAAAAGAGGGATAGTCTACTGGCTCAAGGGGAAATTTCTTGTATATATGCTGCACCATGTAGATATGTTGTACAGAAGTCTTTGAAAAAAAAATGCAAAAATGCAAAAAGAACTCCAAAAAAGTGGTGGGTCGGATTGAAAATTTAATAACCCCACCGGAGTGTACATCGTCAAATAAAGCAAAGCTTATGGTATCCATGTTACATCTCATGAAGCTTGCAGCGGGATACCTAGCTACACTGGCTAGGCTTCCAAAACTCTATACTTCTACCCCCTCTTCTTGAGCCGGTTGCACTTGAACTTAGAAGGGAATACCCCGCTTCTCGAGGAAAGAGTTGCTAGACCGAGGCATTAGAGTTACCAGGTTGAGGGAGGTTGTTTCTTTGTTGCTTCTGAGGTGGGGAGCCACATATCACTTACACTGCTTGGAAAGATTCATGGTCATTAGAGTTTGTGTATGTAGACTTGTTCTGATCTGGTTTATTGAGGAGTCTTGCCCATAGATTGGTGGAACTTGGAGGCTGTTGAGTTTTAAGCTTAAGTCTAAATAAGGTTCCGACACATTAATAATCCAAAGATCTGATCGAGCTCCATCTTTCGATTTAATGAAGGAAAGTTTAATAACTCAACCTTAATCCATGTACATCCTCTTTTTCTTTTTCTTTTTCTTTCTTTTTCACTTCTTTTTCAAATAAGTGTTTGCTAAGGGACTAGCAAAGTATAGTATAGGGGGGTGATGAATACCCATTCATCACTCTTTATTCTTATATTTTAGCTACAAAAACCTTTGCAAATACATGTAGATATATGTAAATAGCAATAATTAGCAAAAGCATGCATTTTGTAAAAATATGTAATTAGCATGTTTTTGTGCAAAAATAAAAGAATAAAGAAGAAAAAGAAAAAGAGGGAAATATTTAGAATAAATATTGAGCAACCTAACCCAAGGGAGGGCTCAGCATGGGCCTGACCGCATAAAAGCCACAAGTAGAGGGAGATAGGGGCTCATATGCAAATATTTATGTAAATAAATAAAATAGTATTTTCCTCAACCAAAAATATGCTTGTATATATTGTGTACATATTTATAAGCCATTAAAAACAAAATAAAAATCTAAAAATAAAAAAAAAACCAAAAATACACCTTCACCATGTACATAAGACCACCATCCTTTACCTATTTCACCTTGAAAATAAAGTTATTTATTTCTAAAACTTTTTGCGAATATTTCTTTTTATGTTTTGTAAATAAATAAAATAAAAAGAATTAAACCAAAAATCAAATAAAAATTACAAAATTAAAAATACAAAAATACCTTGTATATCTACCATGTATATAAGTGTAAATAAATAATTATTTCCCTTATGAATATAAATAATAAAAATAAAATAAAAATAGTCTTTTATTCCTCATTTTATCTTATAAATAAATAAAATACAAAATGGGAATAAAAATGTATAAAAATAACTAATTAAAAATCAAAATTAAAAATACTATATTGTATATATATACCTATATAGACCAATATTGTATATACCTTATTTTAATTTCCAAAAATTAATTAAAAATCACAAAAAAATAGAAAAAATTAAAACAAACATTTTTCATGTTTTAAGTTTTTGAAAATTCGGCCATTTAAGGCCTCAAAAAAATCAAATAAAATTCTAATAATTGGCGGGCTCTGATTGGTCCACGGGGGATTGTTGACTCCCGGTCAACACCTCCCCCAGGACCACCAGAGCCGCGGATCTTCTTCTGGACCCGACTTCTCGATCTTTTCCCCATCTGATCCGAATGCCAAACCCGCAAACCCCGGGCCCTAATCCATCTGCATGCACCCGAGATCCTCGCCCGGAGGTTTGCATAGGGATCCGCGCGCCGATCGTCGTACCCGACTCCATCCTTCCCGGACCCCTAGCACTATAAAGGTCGAGCTCCGCCGCACTTTCACGCCATCTTTGGTTCCCCATTCTCTTTCCTGTGAGCTCCATCGCAACCAGCAAGGTGACAGCTTGCCCCCGCCGGTGTCGCAGCGAGGAGGAGGTGTTCGACCATCGATCCGGCTGCCTCGCGCCGCCGTGCTCCGACGTCTGACCGGAGCTCGAGCCTCGGGAGTTGACGACCCTTGAGGCGAGGACCAGGAGCTAGCTGAGCTCCAGCCCAGTCTACAGCATCACCCAGGTGACCTTAGTTCCTACCCATTTAGTGTAATTTTGGATTTCGCCCAAATCGACCGTTCGCCGTGTTCCTGTGATTCCGGCTATCTCGCTTCATATTTCGATCATCGGAGCACCCCATCGCCTTCGCCTATTCCTCACGCACGTTCTTCGCCTAGCCACTCCACCCAGCTCGCCCCGGAGCTGGGAGTCGAGCTCCACCGTCTTCCGCCTCGCCGGAGCTCCTTCGCCCCACCGCACAGATCACCTTCACCCCGCTTCTTTGGGTCGAGGCATTTTGCCCTCGACCCGCGAAGCTTTCTGTGTGCTTTGCAGGTTCAAAGGGAGGCAGCTGAGCCCCCCTTACATTCTAGCCGGAAGCTTCGCGCCGCCAGCCTCGCCGGAGCCCCTCCAGGGCTCGGCTGGGCTATCGGCCAATACCATCAGCTGCGGGCCTTCACCAGGAACCTGTTCCGATATCCAGAAGCAGCTGAGGAGGAGTGTAGCTCACGCAGGAGGCCGGCGAAGTTCGCCGGCGTCGAGTTCTTTCACCATCCTCCAGAGCCGTCCGATGAGGCCTCTGCTCCAGTTCTGATCGTGACCGTCCGTTCGTTGAGGAGCAGCGTCCATCCGATCATTCGAGCGATCATCCGGACCATTCGTGCGAGGAGAGAGGCCCTTGCACTGCCAGCCCTCAGATCATCCACGTGGCCTCCCTTGTACCGTCGATCGAGCCCAAGAGAAGAAGAGGAGAGCGCCGCCCATCCTGACCGTCCATCCACCACGTGGCGCGCATCTGGCCGTCGACCAATAAAGGGGTAAATATCTTAGGGCCCCCTCTTAGTTTGTCATTTCATTTCTAGTCCTGTAAATATTTTTAGAACTTTATTCACGTAGGGTTATTTGCAGTATGGACCTTGTGCTTAGTTTTAATTGCATGTATGCCCCTGTGTGTATGTGACCACGTGCTTCGTCACGTGTTGTGTTGGGCATTTTACATCTTTTGTCCTGTAGAACTGGGTTGTTAGGAAATGAATGAATATTTTTGAGTAATTGCAGTTATGCCCCTGTGAGTGTTTTTATTACGCATGTGCGAATTTTATTGGGCTTTTTGCAACCGAATCCCTGGGCTTTTGATACGAGCTATCAAAAGGCCCTAAGACTTGGTTTTTATTACCATTTGGTCCCTGTGTGCCCCAGCCACGCGCCACGCGCGTGACTTGCTGGGTAATTTGCACCAGCGCCCCCAGATTCTCGGGTATTTGCACATTGGTCCTTGTGCACTGTGCCCTCTTTGCATTCTTGAATAAAATAGTAAATCACCTCCAAATCCAATGAGATTTCGACACATGGCTCCTGCCATGGTGTAGTAATTTCTGCGATTTTGGAGGACATTTTCGCTTTTATTTAGTATTTTTAAAAATTCAAAAATAGCCTTTTTAGCTACTGTCTAGGTTTAAAAATACCAAAAAAAATATAAAATCACCCCCAAAAATTCTAAAAAAATTAGATACTGTAGTTTGCTTGTTGTGTGATTTTCCAGGCCATTTTGGCTATTTTTCATCACTTAAAAACCCTAAAAATTGAAAAACCCCTTAAAACTCACAAAAATTATAATAATTAATTGAAAAATCCAAAAACAATAATTAAGGTGCCTAAATTTTCCTTATTCTTTCTAGATTACAGGAAAATTACCTCCAGGGCTATTTAAGATCCTTAAATATTTTATTTTTGGGTCTTAAGCCTTGCTGGACAGTACCTCCCCTTTTTTGCATTGTTTGATTTTTAGAAAATAATTTACCCATTAGAAAAATTTCAAAAATTCACCAAAAACAGTAAAAAACTTAAAAAACATAAAAACAATTTTTCTGGAATTTTTGCTTGAGTTTTGATGCATTAAATAAATTGCTCAAGTGTGCTTGTTTATACTTTACTTTATTTCCTTCACTTCTAAAAATTCAAAAAAAAAATATAAAAATCATTAAAAACCACTAAAAATACTTTTTCTCCTCCTCTGATTTATTGACTACTTCGTAGGCTATTTAGCCAACCCGTGCTCCTTGTGTTCGACCCTGGGAGCTATACCAGGTTAATCACATAGCTAGACCGCTCGTATTTGTTTTGATTGATTTGATCTCTTTGAGTGGTTGATTTTTCTTGATATTCTCCGTCTGTTTGATTGAGGTCGCAACGACCCTTTTCAGACCTTTACCTCTGTCGGTCAGGCGGGTTATCAGGTATTCGGGATCTCATACATATTGATGTATGCGGATCATCTATATCATAGTAAACATTATGGATATATGATATCTATTAATGATTATGTATGATATGAAATTTCTTCTCTTCACCTGAAGAAACCTTTGAAATGTTCAAAGATTTCATAATTTTGGTCTACAACCAAAGTTTGAAGGAAGATAAAATGAATTTGATCTAATCAAGGTAGCATGTACCTGTTAGATGAATTCAAAGGATACCTTATGGAGATATGAATATCATTTCTATCTCAATCCTCCTAACTCACCTTAACTCAATAGAGTTATAGGGAGATACAATTGGATCATGTGTGACATGATCTTATCAATGATGATTTTTAACATAATTATCCCTTAGTTTCCAGGTATATATGTGTAGTAGAGACTACAATGTATATCCTTAATAAGGTTCCATGCAAGATGGAATCTAGCACTTGAGAGTGCTGCTTCATTAGGAAAATAAAGGATGGTATTGGATACCTACTTTATGACCTTGAGATTCTTGAAATATCTCATCTCTGAGAATGTGATTCTTGGAGGTTGAGACTCTTGAGAATCAAGATAAAAATGAAGTGTAGGAACTCATTTAATCTTGAAAAGATAATGAGGATCCTAAAATTGGAAACTAAAAGGATAATTGAAGATGAAACACTAAAACCTCTTCAAATAAGTTTGAGGATGGATTCCATGTGTCAGAGAAATCTGACAATGATCGAACTTCTTGTGATGAAGCTTCTGAAGATCATAGCATGGATAGATGGATGTTAGCAATAAAAGTCTAATGTAGACTTCATGTACAAGTGTTGTATATGGACCCTCGAGGATCCACCTATATGGGTAAGACCCGTAAAGGTGTAAATGGATCTTCAAGAGAAAGGGAACCTAATGAGAAGGTACATACCTTCAAAGCATAGTTCGTAGCAATGAGCTACACATGGAAGAGAAGACATTGCTTGCAATGAGACTTGTTTTTCGGTGAACATGCTTAAAATCATCAGAATATTGCTAACCTTAGCTACACAACTTGACTATTGCATCTTCGAGATGTAAGTCCAGATTGCATTCCTCTATGAATATCTCTCTGAGGATATTCACATGAAGTAGCCCCAGGGCTTCATGGTTGAGGAAAGCAAGGTGTGCAAGATAAGGAATCCATCTAAGGACTCAAATAAGCTTCTTTGAGATGGACCATAAGATTTGATGAAATTATAAATGTTATGATTTCAAATGAAATCTTGATGAGCCATGCGAAGCTTAGTGGGAGTGCCTATGTGTTCATTGCGCTAAATGTAGATGATATCCTGATCATTTAAAATGATATAAGGATAATAATAAGTGTTTTATAATCTGGTTATTCCATATCTTGAAATATGATTTCAAAAATACCTCTTAGATCTTAGTTCTGAAGTTGTTCAGAAGCCAAGAGAAGAGGATAATTGGACTGTCACATTTGTAGTATACCTTGGACATATTCTACTCATAGAAATTCCAAGAAAGGCTTCTAACCCTTAAGATAAGGTACTGACCTATCTTAAGGGATAGCACCTCAAAGAGTTGAGGAAGTAAATGCTACAACTACTTGCACTTGTGCATTAGTTACGAGAAGCTGAGTGTATGCTAGAGTGTACAAATACCAGATGTCTGTCATGCAGTGGGAGTAGTAAACTGTTACTAATCCTACTGTAGAGATAAAACACCTTATTGCAGTAATAACAAAATCTTCATAGATGAGGAGATTTTTGAGATAGTAATCTCAAAGTCTTATCTTCAAAAGTTTAAGACCATGTAGATAGTGATCTATAAAGGTCTAAACTTTAGATACCTTAGGAGATAGAGATCTCCGGGAATGAAGGTATTCTAATAAGGATTATGGGGATACTGGTTATGATGTCAGGGACACTGTAACCAACTAGATTGAGTATTGGTTGCATGAGATGCAACATTCGCATTAGATGCGAGCACTGTTACTGGGGATATGCAAGTGCCGTAAAAGGACTTGGCATAGTCTCGCGGGAACAGAGTGACTGATCAGCTTACCTAGCTATTTTCTAAATAGCCTATGATTGTCACATGAGTGCGGGTTTAAATGATTAGCCCATTAATGGCTCTTTGGGCTAGTGGGAGATTGTTGGAAATGCGAGCCCACGGCGAGCCATTATGCAATAAATGTTATTGCAATTCACTCCTTAATCTGAAATGAAGAATACATAATTTGCATAATAGGTCCCTTAATACAATTAGGGTTATGTACCATGGTCATCTTGATGATCATACAGCTGTTGATTCAATTATTGAATCATAGAGGCTGGTGCTTAGATGAATATCTAATGAGTTAGATTGAGGACTCATCGAGCACCGTCAAATGATCGTTAAGAGATGATCTCCAGCCTGAGAAGGAGATGGCAATCCTTTCTCTAAAGGCTGATATCTGACCGACCTCTTGATGCAGGTCCTCTGCATAGGAATAGAGATTCGGAGGTGTCAGATTAGTTAGGTCAAAGAGTTGACTTAACGAGATCGAGATAACCAAAGTCCTATATCGTATGCTGTCATGATATAGGCACGCATCCTCTGACCGGAGACAGATGTGTTGCTATATGTCTAAGTATGTACATTTGGCAGACCAATAGGTTGATGACCTAATCAAGGTCTATACACCGGCGCGCTGGTGTGCATATAAGGGCATATGAGTAATACGATCTCTCAAAGGGATCATACAGGTTCAGTTACTGAACCGGAAGACATGAGCTCACTCATGAGATATTGGGAAGAATCAAATTCCGTGCGCACGGTCGTCTCGCTTTGGAAGCTTGACTGAATTTGTAGGTTTGATATATACTTTTGGAAAGTATATGATCAAGACCTAGGTATGACATACGCTTTTGGAAAGTGTATGATTGATACCAACTCCCAATGATCGAATGAGAAACTTACTGATAAAACCATGAAGTAGACAGTATAAAGTTGATCCAATACTTCGGGTTTGATCTGAGTCTTCCAGTATGCAGGATGTACAGGTATTGGGAATACCTGAGGGTGATGTGATCATAAACGATTGTATAACCATGACGCTTCCATTCCTAGGGAGTGATGAAACGGGTCTGGATTTTAGTGACTCCTCTCAGTAGAGAAGTGATCTGATCTTGGTCCAAGTGTTGGACATTGATCTGAATGTGATTCAGATACAATGAGAAGATTAGATTTACGGTCTTGATTTAATCAAGCATCTATGGGAGGCTCGCGATCTGGATTTGAGATACGATCTCAATATCCATGTCACTATACGTGGAACAATACAATCGCCATGTCCTTATCTCCAAGTATCTGCGGAGAAAGCGCATTATCCTTGAAGGAGTTCATGGATAATTCTATTGTTGATATATGTATCCGAGCAATGAGAAAATAGATAATTAAATGTGATTTAATTATCATGAGTAATATGAATTTGATTCATATTATAAAGAGAATTATCTTAGATAATTAAATGAGATTTAATTATCAAAGATGTAAATAATGTGAATGTGATTCATATTATTTGGACACAAGAGAATAGAGATCCAAGATGATTAAATATGATTTAATTATCATGGATATGAATAATATGGATAGCAATATCCATATTAGTCATATATATTATAAATGTGATTTATAATATATAAGAGAGAGCTATTTGTAATTTACATTTGTTAATTAAATGTTAATGTGAATTGGATTCACATTGGACATCAAATTGAAAATGTAATTTACATTTTGTTTTGGGTTGTGAATGTGATTCACAAATTTTCAATGGCATGATTGCAATGTTCACAAAAATAAATTGGATTTATTTTTTGTGAAATAATTTGCAACAAAAGTTGTTGCAAATAAATGGAGATTACATAAAAGGTGAAATAGCCACCTTCCTAATGGAGGAGGGTGGACGACCACCACTCCCATTAGGAAAGGGAGGCCGTCCCCCCTCTCCACATGGAAGGAGGCTTTCTCTCCTTTCATTATCTCCATGTATTGATGATTTAATTTTGTAATCAAATTGTGTTGATTTATCAACATATATTTAATTTAAATTAAATTAATTGTTGTTGTGTTTTTAGCAACAAATCATGACCATTGAAAGAAACACAAATTAATGTGGACCATTGGATTTGTGTTGACACATGGATTGAGATCCATGGATCCCGAAACCCTATAAAAGGAGAGGCACCCCATTGCTCTTCTTGACACATAAGTTGAGGCAACAAATCTCTCTCTCTCATTCTCTCTACACGTCCTCTCTCTTTCTCTCTCATGTGGCCGTCCACCATGGATGCCCTAGAGAGGTTCTCCATCGCCGCGGCATCGTCGTTATGCTGCCCTATGATTTGCTCGTGGATCTCCATCTCCTTCGGTGCGCCCCGCTCGTGAAGAAGACATCGGATCTCGTGTGTCGAGATCAGGAGATCCGCCGCTTGGATCATCAACATGGATTGCGAGAAGCACGCAGTTCATCCCCGCGCTCGCAAGCGTCTCCTCCGTCGGATCGGACTTGAGACAGGAGGTCTCTTTGTTTAGAGACTCGATCGCAACCACGCTTCAAGAGGTAAACCTAATACTTGTTTGTGGTTTAGACGAAACAATCCGAGAAGTGTTCTTGGATCATGTGGTTTCGTCGCATGAAAATTTTTAATTTCCGCTGCATAGAACAACTAGTGCGACTAGTCGTTCTTCGTCGTATTCGATACGACGATCACGCTTCCGTGATGCACTTAAGGATCTAACCATATCCTTCATATAGGACGTCTTTCAAGACACCTTTGGGCACATCTCCCTTTCACCTCGTTTATGGCAAGCCGTGCCATTTACCTGTTGAGCTGAGACATAGGTCACTTTGGGCAGTCACTGATATACTTTTGGATCTAGAGAGTATAGGAGATCAGAGGAGGGTAGAGTTTGCAGCCCTGGAGGAGCTTCATGATACCGCCTTTTCAAACAGCCTACATTATAAGGAGAGAGTGAAGGAGTGGCATGATTCTCATATCAGCCACAAGCAGTTTGAGCCAGGACAGAGAGTATGACTGTTTGATGCTAGGCTTCGTTTATTTCTAGGGAAGCTACAGAGCAAATGGAAGGGACCGTATTTGGTTAGAAAGGTGCTGACAATGGGAGTATTGGTATATCTGAGTTGTCTTCTGATGCTACCTTTCGAGTGAACGGCCAGCGGCTCAAGCCATATCTATATCATGAGCCGCGGGTCGTTGATGTTGCCCCTATTCACTTTGCGTGAGATGTGGTCTCTTGACTCACATCTATTGCATCTCACGCCTGATTATCACTGTTCTTCCGACTTGTATAGATCCAGTTGTCCATATCACTCTATTCTTTAGTCCCACATCCTTTCTCTCATCTTATGATTATGCTATACTTAGGGTGTACTTTACCCTAAGTATAGGGGGGATGTCGGACTCTCAGGTATTCTTTTGATTCTTTTCACCCCTGTTTTGTTGTCTATACTTAGGGATATTTCACCCTAAGTATAGGGGGGGGGTAGAACCTGTACATCCTTCACTCGGATTTCCCTTCATGTACAACTTGCTATACTTAGGATTACTTGATCCTAAGTAGAGGGGGAAACACCGAGTTCTCTTCATTCTATTCTTTGATTCATCTTTGTATATAGCCATTCCTTTTCACTTCCCTATACTAAGCACGAGTTATGTCTTCTTCATCGCTCTTGATCACTCTGAGGACATCGTTCGAGCTAAGTATAGGGGGTGTGTATATATTTCATATATACTTTAGCCATAACACGTACTTTGTATGAGTGTGTTAATAAATAAAAATGGCTAAAAACCCCAAAAATCCATAAAAATTAATTATTGCACATACATAGCTATTGTAGAAATTATTTTTGTAAAAATGTTTGTAAAAACTTTTTGTGTAAATATTGTGTAAATATTTTCTTATCAAAATCATGTATATAGTACACAATTTTTCCAAAATGTTTTGAAAATCAAAAATTTGCAAAAATATTGTGTAAATTTGTGTACATATTTTGCAAAACTCGTATTCATGCATACATCCATGTTTTCAAAACATTTTTCAAAAATTTTGCACATGTGTGAATAGTTTGTAAATAGCATCTTTGTAAATATTTGTATAGTTTTTCCTGGATTATAGTTGACATTTAAACTAGCCTGGAATTAAATTGGAAAATGGAGCTTGATTAAGATCTTAATCCACCTAATTATAAGAGGAACCTTATAGGGCTTAGGGTTAAGGCTTTTCAGGTCCCTTGAGACTTAATTCTTTGAGTCCACTAGGCTATGATCACATGTCATCTCAATGAGCCTAAGTAGAGAACTTAACAACACACGCATGACTCTCAGAGACAATGGCTTTACTTGCGCCAGCACTTTGCACCTAGCGCTCTACGGATGAGGTGGTGAGGAGGCAGTTTCCTTTGGCTTGGGATAGCATATGAGGGTAGTACTTCTAGGCGGAACCTCTCTTCTTCTTATAGTGAAGGAAGTGCATCTCAACTTGGTCTGGTGGTTATGAAGTCTAAAGACAGAAGCCGTGGGTTGCAATAAAGCTTCAAAAGAGGGATAGTCTACTGGCTCAAGAGGAAAAACTCCTTGTATATATGCTGCACCATGTAGATATGTTGTACAGATGCACATGAAAAAATGTGCAAAAATAAAAGAGCTCCAAAAAAGTGGTGGGTCGGATTGAAAATTTAATAATCCCACCGGAGTGTATATAGTCAAATAAAGCAAAAGCTTATGGTATACATGTTCCAATCTCATGAAGCTTGCAGCGGGAGACTCAACTACACTGGTTAGAGCTCCCAAGGATACATGGCTACACTGGCCATGGTCCATTCTCTTCTTCCTCCTCTTCTTGAGCCGGTTGCACTTGAACTTAGAAGGGAATACCCCGCTTCTCGAGGAAAGAGTTGCTAGACCGAGGCATTAGAATTACCGGGATGAGGGAGGTTGTCATTTTGCTACTTCTGAGGTGGAGAGCTATACCTCACATACACTATACAAGGAAAGATTCATAGTCTTCAGGGTTTGTGTATGTAGACTTGTTCTGATCTGGATTGTTGAGGAGTCTTGACTATAGATTAGTGGATCTTAGAGGCTGTTAAGTTTTAAACCTAAGTCCAAATAAGGTTCCGACACATTAATAATCCAAAGATCTAATCGAGCTCCATATTTCAATTTAATGAAGGCAAGTTTAATTATCAACATTGATCCATGCATTTTCTCCTCCTTTTCTTTTTCCTTTTTCTTTTTCACTTCTTTTTCAAATAAGTGTTTGCTAAGGAACTAGCAAAGTTAAGTATAGGGGGGTGATGAATACCTATTCATCACTCTTTATTCTTTTATTTTAGCTACAAAACCTATGCAAAACACATGTAGATATGTGTAAATAACAATAATTACCATAAGGCATGCATCTTGTAAATATGCATAATTAGCATGTTTTTGTGCATAAATAAAAGAATAAAGAAATAAAAAAAAGAGTGAAATATTTAGAATAAATATTGAGTGACCTAATTCCAAGGGAGGGCTCAGTATGGGCCTGACCGCAAAAAGAACCAAGTAGAGAGAGATAGGGCCAACTCATGTGTACATATATCTGTAAATAAATAAAATTATTTTCCTCTTATTCAAAATAAAAATGTGTTCCTATATTTTTAAATACAAAATTAAAATAAAAATGGGAAAAACAAATAAAAATGAAAATAAATAAAAATTCCCTCTTCCTTGTACATAGACCATGTGTATAGACTAACATAGATATTTATTTTCTCTTTGTAAATAAATAATTTCACATCCCTTATTTCATGGTGTTAAATAAAATAAAAATTAGAAAAATAAAAATAAAATGAAAATAAAATAAAATAAAATCAAAACCCACCTTGTATATATACCATGTATACGTGTAAATAAAAGTATTTATTTAGCCTATGTAAATAAATAATAAAAATAAAATAAAAATACCTTTTAATTCCAAATTTTATTCTATAAATAAAATATAAAATTGAAATAAAGGTACAAAAATAAATAATTAAAAATCAAAAAAATAAAAAATACATATATTATATACCAGTATATAATAATAATATTTTGTATATACATAATTTATATTTCAAAAAAATAAATAAAAATCACTAAAAAATAAGTGAAAATAAATAAACATTTTTTATGTTTTAAGTTTTTCGAAAATAAGTCATTTAATATTTTATATTGAATTTCCAAGTATTTAATAAAATCTGCATTCTGATTGGTCCACGGGGGATTGTTGACCCCCGGTCAACTCTCCCTCCTGGACCAGTCAAACCGGATCTGTGCACCCGACCCGCTTTTCTCCAAATTTTCTTCGCATGATCCTAGCTCCAAATACTCAAACCCGGGTCCTAATCATACTAGATCCGTTCCTAATCCACGGCTGGTGGTTTTGCCTAGGGATCCGAGCTCCGATAACCATGTCCAACCCCTTCTTCTCGGACCCCTAATGGTATAAAGCTAAACCTCCGCCGCGCTTTTCACCCGATCCTTGGCTGTGCCTCTTCATCCCAGGACCTCCACCTTGCTCCCCTGAGTGACAGCTTCGTGAGAGAGGTGTCGAAGAGAGGAGAGGAGACCTCCAGCTATCGATCCGACGACTCCTGCCGCCGTGCGCCGCCACGAGGTGCGCCCGAGCCTCGGGCATCGACGTCCCTTCGAGGCTACAATCCAAAGCTCGTCGAGCTCGTCCGCAGTCGATTGCATCCGCCAGGTAGACCCAATTCTTCCTAGTTTTCCTTAATTTTTCGTTACACCCACTTCGCTCCACCGTCATCTCCGACCGATTCCGCCCGCTCCGATCATCCATTTCCTCATCCGACCCGACCGTCATCTTCGTGAGACCCCTCTCCACCTTCTGCACCCACGTACCCACCTTGGTTCGCCTCGGAACCGAGGCTTGACCTTCATCGCCGTCGCCTCGTCGGAGGTCGCCCATCTCGACTCACCAACCACCCATTCCACCTCTAACCGGGTCGAGGCAGTTTGCCCTCGACCCAGGAAGATTCCTAGGTTGTTTCGCAGGTCAATGCGACCCATCTGAGGGTCGTCTCGTTCGAGCCCAGGAGCTTCGAGCTTCCACCGTCGCCAGGCCACTCCGGTGGTTCCCGACGCCATCGGAGGACCCCAGTAGCTGCGGAGCGCCAAGACGAAGCTATTCTACATTCCAGCAGCTCAGGAGGAGGTCTCCACCGCGTGCATTGGGCCGACGAAGTTCGCCGGCATCGAGTTTTAGAGGACTCTCCTCCGCCGTCCGTTCAGCCTTGAGCTTCAGTTTTGATCCAGGCCGTCTATTTGAGGAGCAGCAACCCATCGTTCGATCATCTGAGGCTTGATCTGGACCATCCATCAGCTGAAGAGGAGCCCTCGTTCCACAACCGTTCGATCTCACACGTGGCCGCCTTTCAGCCCTCCGATAATAAGAGGGGTAATTTACTCTTAGGCCCCTCCTGTTTTTGCATTTCTTATTTAGTCCTGTAAAGAGTTTACTTAGTTGTTTTTATTTTGTAAAAATTGCATTGAGGACCTTTATGTTTAGCTTATTTGCATTATAGTCCCTGTGAGTGCGGACCACGTGCTTCGACACGTGAGGACCTGGAAGTTTTGCAATATATACCCTGCAGTTTCTATGTGTTATTGTTTGAATGTTTTAAAATAGGAATTGCATTTAAGTCCTTCCGTGCCTAGTTCACGTGCCCCGCGTGCGCAGTTTGGGCTTTTTGCATGTTTGGACCCTGAGCTTTTTGCATGTGTTATTGTTTGGTCCCCAGAAATTGTCTTCTTTACATCTAAGTCCCTGTGCATTGTGAGCCTCTATTTTAATTAAATAAAATAGCAAATTAAGTCAAAATTTCGTGAAAATTGGATATGTGGCTCCTTCCACTGTGTAAAATTTTCACCAAAAATTCGGTACATTTTTTAGGCTTTTTATTATTTTTAAAAATCAAAAACAGTAGTTTTTGTGTCTGTCCAGTTTAGAAAATCATAAAAAATATTAAAACCTTTTTAAAAATTCTAAAAATTTAGATCTGTTAATTTTAGTGTGTTTGATTTTCTGTGCAATTTTGGTTATTTTTGGACATATAAAAATTCTAAAATTAAACAAAAACCTTAAAAATTTAGAAAAATTCTAAAAAATTGTAGAAAACTCCAAAAATAATAAACTCTTTTCCTGAATTTTCCTTATTTTGCTATTTGGTATAAAAATTACCTCTAGGCTGTGAAAGACTCATTTGATATTTTTCATGGATCTTTGAAGCCTGGCTGGACAGTAGCACATTGTTTTTACCTTCTTTGATTTTTAGAAAATTATATAAAAAAATAGAAAAGTCTTAAAAATTAATCAAAAACACTAAAAAACCTAAAAAGCATAAAAATATTTTTGTTTGATTTTTTGGAGCATTTTAGAGTGTTTAAATAATTTGTGGTGTTTGCTTGTTTTCACCTTTTCTTATTTTCCCTTTTTATTAAAATCCAAAAAATATAAAAATAATTAAAAACCACCAAAAATACTTGTGTTTTCTTCTTGACTACTTCGTAGGCTGCAAGGCCAATTCGTGCTCCCTGAGTCCGACCTGGGTGCTACACCAGGCTAATCTCATAGCCAGGACCGCTATCTTGTTTTTGATTGATTTTCTATCTTTATTTGGTGGTCTGATCTTCACATTTTTCTTGTTAACCGTATCTTGCTATTCGGGTCACATCGACTCTGACTTTTTATACCTTATCCCGATAGTGAGATTTTTCGGTCATCAATTACCTAATTCTAAAATTGACAAGATAAAAAGACCACATCTCAGTCTTCATCGTGTTGACTAAATGAACTGGGGGTTTGCTTTGTGCATTCGTTATGCCTTAAGTCCATTTAAACTTTTATCTTTTTGAGTTTAGCGGTCCCATCCATGTGTCATCACTTTTCATCATTGAGTCTCTCTACCTCTCTTATACATATATTTCCTCATCTGCATTTGAGTCATGATATTGGGTCATGATCGAACTCTTGCGATCATTATCGGGTTGAGTTGGTGAAGCCTGGGTTTACTTTATGTTTGATTTGTTGGAGCATCGGAAGATTGGTGGTGTATAAAAAGTAAATTAGAGGGAGAGAATATGGATCAATGCACAAGGTAGATAAGAACTCAAGAACTTCTTTTCATTAAAACTTAAACTTGCATACAAGTCTTGGACTTTACAAGAAGAGGACATACAATGCTTACAATAAAAGAAGAGTGACTTACAACACTTGGAAGGAGGACGACACTTGAGAGACTCTTTTGTTGGTAGAGAACTTCTTCTTGTTGTTGTTGTGTGAAGTGAGGACCTCTTGGGGGTATTTATAGGCCCCAAGAGGGTGGAGATATTTTGGAAGAGTGGTCTAGAATCCTCTTCCGTACTTGTCCTTTAATATAAAATATCTAGATATTTTGGTGGGAGGTGGAGAAATATCTAGATATTTTCTCCACCTCTCTCTTTTCTAGAATATTCCTCCATGCACGTCTTCATTAAGATTTACATATGTTGGTGGAAGATATAGACCCACATCTTTTCACATGGTGGAGGATTGTAGGCTCATTTATACTAGCCCAGTACAATAATACTTCATGGGATAATTACAAATTACATTTTCAACACCCCCTCTTAATTTGTAATTTGCATTATTCGTTTGAAGTGTTGGAATTTTTCTGTTGGAAGTGGCTTTGTAAAAATATCTACAAGTTGATCCTCTGTGTTGATGAACTCCAGCTTGATGTCGCCATTCTCCACTAGCTCTCGAACATAATGATGACGAAGTTCAATATGCTTTGTTCTTCCATGAAAGACTGGATTTTTCGTCATAACAATGGCTGACATGTTATCGCATAGTATAGTTGTTGGAAGAACATTTTCTTCTTGAATATCATGAAGAAGTCTTCTCAGCCATACAGCTTCACATGATGCACTTGTAACAGAAATATATTCCGCTTCAGAATAGGAAAGGGATTTTGTCTCTTGCTTCTTAGAACTCCAAGATATGGCTTTATATCCCATGCAGAATAAATAACAGGATGTACTTTTTTCTATCATCTATGGATCCAACCAATCACTATCTGAGTAGCCTTTGAGAGAATTATCTTCTTCTTAAGTATATTTAATTCCAAAATTCTTGATACCTTGAACATAACGAAGAATTCTTTTTGCGGCTGCATAGTGAAGCTTGCTGGGCTTGCTCATAAATCTTGATACGACACTAACTACATATACTATACTTGGTCTTGTATTAGTTAAATATAACAAGGAGCCTACAAGACTCCTATAAAGAGAGTCATCAGCTTCTTGAGCTCCATCATTTGCAGAAAGTTTTGTATTGGCTGGCATATGAGTTGCTTCTGGCTTGCAATTTAATATATGAAATCTCTTGAGAATATCATAAACATATTTTTCTTGAGAGATAAATATTTCACCTTCTTTATGTTGAACTTGAATACCAAGAAAGTATCTCATAAGACCGAGATCTATCATTTCATATTCTTTCATCATTGCTTCCTTGAATTTTTCAATCATCTTTAAGGAATTGCTTGTATATATAAATCATCAACATAAAGACATACGATAAGGAAATTCTACGTATCTTCTTTCTTCACATAAAGAGATGGCTCATTAGGACTTCTTAAAAATCCATTATCACGAAAATATCAATCAATTTTATTATTCCAAGCTCTTGGTGCTTGCTTTAAGCCATACAAGGCTTTGCGGAGACTGATAAGCGATCCGAACGGCTAAGGTAAAGGTACAAAAATGGTCGTTGCGACCTCGGTCGCTCAGATGCGCTAAATCAAGAAAAATGAACCACTCGATACAAATAAAATCAATCAAAACGAAGAAGCGGTCCTGCTATGTGATTAACCTGGTATAGCACCCAGGGTCGAACTCAAGGAGCACGGATTGGCCGAGAGGCCTACGAAGTAGTCAAAACAAATAAAAGAAAAGAGGAAAATATTTTTAGTGGTTTTTAATTATTTTTATATTTTTTTGGATTTTTAAGCTTATTAAGAAAGTAAGAAAAGCCAGGAAGAACACAATTCAACAAATTATTTCAAGCATCAGAAATCAACCAAAAATCAAAACAAACATATTTTTATGTGTTTTATATTTTTTTATGTTTTTGGTGAATTTTTGATAATTTTCTGATATGTATTTTATTTCCCAAAAATCAAACAGTAGCAAAAATAAGAGGTACTGTCCAGCCGAGCCAAAAAGCCCTAGATAAAATATCTAAGGGCCTCAAAATGGCCTGGAGGTAATTTTCCTGTAAAATAGAGGAAACAAGGAAAATTTGGGTACCAAGTTTATTGTTTTTGGATTTTTAATGTATTTATTAGAATTTTTGTGGGTTTTTAAATGTTTTTAAGTTTTTAGCAATGGAAAATAGCCAAAATTGACTGGAAAATCAAACAAACTAAACTAAACAATAGCTAATTTTTAGGGAATTTTTGAAGGAGTTTTTTATATTTTTTGTGATTTTTCAAACTAGACAGTGACGAAAATAGAGGTTTTTGAATTTTTAAAAATAGCAAACAAAATCAGAAACGTCCTCAAAAATCCGTGAAAATCCTACACCATGGCAGGAGCCAGTGTCAAATTCTCATTGGATTCAGAGGTGATTTGATATTTTATTCAAAAATAACAAAAGGGTACTGTGCACAGGTACTGGAATGCACATACCCAAAGTTCTGGGGGTCCAGATGCAAAATACCCAGCAAAACACGCGCCAAGCGCGTGCCTAGGGCACTCAGGGACCTATATGTAAAGAAAATAAGTCCCCGAGGACCTATTGGTAACACGTACCAAAAGTCCAGGGGGCTCAGTTGCAAATAACCCAAAATAAAACGCACATGCGAGAATAAAGCATTCACAGGGGTATATATGCAATTAACTAAAAGGTTTCATTCATTCATGAACATCCAGAACTACAAGGGCATAGATTGCAAATTACACCAACAAAACACGTGACGAAGCACGTGGCTCACAAAAGGCAGGGGTATAAGTGCAAATATCGAAAGCTCAGGGTCCTCTATGCAATTAAACCTAAAACTAAACAACGTACTTAAATATTTACAGGACTAATGCGAAATTAAACAAAGATAAGGGCCTAAGGGTAAATTACCCTTTATTAACCGGAGCGGCTGGATGGCTGCCACGTGTAGATCGGACGGTCCAAATGGGGGCGGCTCTCAACGCAGGTGCTGCTCTGGTCGATCCAACGGTCTGGGCCAGGACACGTGTGGATCTAACGGTCCATATCAGTCCGCCTCAGATCTGACGTCCACGGGCGCTCCAGGAACCAACGATCAGGATGACGTCTGGAGCTAGGGAGCTGATCCGACGATGCTGGAGGGTGCTGGAGAACTGGTCCCCGGCGAACTTCGCCGGGCTCGAGCGGGTGCTGGCCTCCTCCTCGGAGCGCTCTGATGATCGGAGAAGAACGCTGGTGCGCTCCTGCGTCTGCTGCGGTGCTCCGATGATCGACCCGAGCTCGGAGGAGCTCAGCACGGTTGGCGGAGCTGGGTCTCCCGGCCTGAGTGACCAAGCCCTCAGATGGGCTCGGTAAGACCTGCAAAAGGGGTCAGAAGACTCGCGGGTCGAGGGCAAAACTGCCTCGATCAGGTTTAGGCGGAGCGAAGGTGGACGATGCGTCGGGGTGAATGGGCTCCGGCGAAGGTGGAAGACGGTGGAGCCCAGTTCCCAGCTCCTGTGCGAGCTGGGGTTGTGTGAGTGGGTGGAGAACGTGCGGCGGAGGAAGGTGAAGATGTGGGTCAGGGTCCGATGGTCGAACGGTGGTCAGAACCAGGGTGAATCGAAGAAAGATGACGGCGGCGCGATTTGGGGGAAAGCTGAAATCGAACGAAATAGCTAAGCTAAGGGGCTACCTGGGTGAAGGAATAGACTGTGGCGGAGCTGGGGAAGCTCCCGGTCGTCGCCTCAAGGGATGTCTCTGCCCGAGGCTCGAAGCTCGCTCAGGTGGCGGAGCTACGGCGGGTGTATCGCCGGATCAGTGGATTCGCCGGCTTTCCTCGCTGCAACAGGTCGGGGATGCGAGCTGTCACCTCGCTCTCTCTCTGGAGCTCACTGGAAGGCTACGCAAATGCCAAAAGATAGATAAATGGGCGGCAGAGCTCGCTTATGTATGCTGGAAGGATCCGAGAGGGAAGGCTCGGGTAGGGTCGTGGTGGCGCGCGGATCCCAATGTTGATGCCCGGCAGGGGTGTCGGATGTGGGAGGTTCGAAATGGAGCCGGGGTTTGGGTGGATAGGCAATCGGGTCGAGCAGGGAAAAATATGAGAAGTTGGGTCCGAAGCTCGAATCCGTGAGAAGTGTCCTGGGGGGGCCAGTTGACCGGGCGGTCAACATCCCCAGGACCCAATGAGGTTTGGCCACGTGGCTGAATCTTGAGGTGACGAATAGAGGTGGCTAGGGCTCGATTCCGCCAAAACTCAAAACATGAAAAATTTTTTCTTTTATTTTTTTCTATTTTTTGGTGATTTTTAATTAATTTTTAGAAATAAAAATTAGGCTATATACATAATATGTACTAGATATAGGTATATACAATATATATAGGGTTTTTTATTTTTGATTTTTATATATTATTTTATACCATTTTATTCCCATTTTATATTTTATTTATTTACATTATAAAATAAGGAATAAAAGGGTGTTTTTTATTTTATTTTTATTATTTATTTACATAGGTAAAATAAATAGATATGTACATCTATATACATAGTATATGTACAAATGTATTTTTGTATTTTTGATTTTTCTATTTTTATTTGATTTTTGATTTGATTCTTTTTATTTCATTTATTTGCAATATATGGCATAGAATATTTACAAAAAGTTTGGAAAAATGACTTTATTTTATTTACAAGATTTAAATAAATATATAGGCATGGTTTATGTACATGATGAAGGGGGTATTTTTAATCTTTTTGATTTTTAACTTTTTATTTTGTTTTTATCTTTTATAAATATATACAAATATTTACAAGCATATTTTTGGGTGAGGAAAACATTTTTATTTTATTTACATAAATATATACACAAGAGCCCCTATCTCCCTCTACTTTGGCTTTTATGCGGTCAGGCCCATGCTGAGCCCTCCCTTGGGTTAGGTTGCTCAATATTTATTCTAAATATTTCCCTCTTTTTCTTTTTAATCTTTATTCTTTTATTTTTGCACAAAAACATGCTAATTATAAGTTTTTACATAATGCATGCTTTTGGTAATTATTCCTATTTACATATAGCTACATGCATTTGCAAAGGTTTTTGTAGCTAAAAATATAAGAATAAAGAGTGATGAATGGGTATTCAGCACCCCCTATACTTAACTTTGCTAGTCCCTTAGCAAACACTTATTTGAAAAAGAAGTGAAAAAGAAAGAAAAAGAAAAAGAAAAAAGAGGATGTACATGGATCAAGGTTGATTTATTAAACTTGCCTTCATTAAATTGGGGTATGGAGCTCGATCAGATCTTTGGATTATTAATGTGTCGGAACCTTATTTAGACTTAAGCTTAAAACTTAACAGTCTCTAAGTTCCACCAATCTATGGGCAAGACTCCTCAATAAACCAGATCAGAACAAGTCTACATACACAAACTCTAATGACCATGATCTTTCCATGCAGTGTAAGTGATATGTGGCTCCCCACCTCATAAGTAACAAAGAAACAACCTCCCTCAACCTGGTAACTCTAATGCCTTGGTCTAGCAACTCTTTCCTCGAGAAGCGGGGTATTCCCTTCTAAGTTCAAGTGCAACCGGCTCAAGAAGAGGGGGAAGAAGTATAGACTTTTGGAAGCTTAGCCAGTGTAGACAAGTCTCCTGCTGCAAGCTTCATGAGATGTAACATGGATACCATAAGCTTTTGCTTTATTTGACAATATACACTCCGATGGGGTTATTAAATTTTCAATCCGACCCACCACTTTTTTGGAGTTCTTTTTGCATTTTGCAATTTTTTTTCAAGGACTTCTATACAACATATCTACATGGTGCAGCATATATACAAGAAATTTTCCTCTTTAGCCTTCATCACCACTAGACCAAGTTGAGACGCACTTCCTTCACTAGAAGAAGAAGAGAGGTTCCGCCTAGAAGTACTACCCTCATATGCTACCCCATGCCAAAGGAAACTGCCTCCTCACCACCTCATCCATGGAGAGCCATGTGTAAAGTGCTGGTGCAAGTCAAGCCATTGTCTCTAAGAGTCATGCGTGTGTTGTTAAGTGCTCTACTTAGGCTCATCAAGATGACATATGCTCATAGCCTAGTGGACTCAAAGAATTAAGTCCTTATGGACCTAAAAAGCCTTAATCCTAAGTCCTATAAGGTTCCTCTTAAAGTTAGGTGGATTAAGATCTTATTCAAGCTCCATTTCTCAATTTAATTCCAGGCTTAGCTTAAGTGTCAACTCTCATCCAGAAAAACTATATACATATATGCACACAAGATGCTTATTTACACAAATTTACAATCGTGCAAAATTTTTGAAAAATGTTTTGAAATCATGGATGAATGATGCATGAGGTGCAAGTTTTGCAAGAAGATATTTACACATATTTACACAAGATTTTTGCAAACTTTTGATTTTCAAAACATTTTGGAAAAATTTTGTACTATATACGTAATTTTGATACAAAAATATTTACACAAACTTTACACAAAAGATTTTCGAAATCATTTTTACAAAAATACTTTGTACACTAGCTATGTATGTGCAAATAAAAGAAGTTTATGTACATGAAAATTTTTTTAATTTTTGTTATTTTTAGCCATTTTATTTATTAACACACTCACACAAAGTACGAGTTATGGCTAAAGTATATATGAAATATATACACACCCCCCCTATACTTAGCTCGAACGATGTCCTCAGAGTGATCAAGAGCGATGAAGAAGACATAACTCGTGCTTAGTAAAAGGGAAGTGAAAAGGAATGGCTAAGTACAGAAACAAATAAATGAATAGAATGAGAGGGACTCGGTGGTTTCCCCCTATACTTAGGATTAACTAATCCTAAGTATAGCAGGCTGTACATGAAGGGAAATCCGAGTGAAGAAGATACAGAGTCTGCCCCCCCTATACTTAGGGTAAAATATCCCTAAGTATAGGCAGCAAAACAGGAGCAGAAAGACACGAAGAAAATCACGAATATATACAAGAAGGAGGACATCACTCCCCCTATACTTAAGGTGGAGAACCTTAAGTATAGGCAACACAACAGAAGTGATGAAACAGAACAAATGAACAACCCGGTGTTTCCACCCCCCTATACTTAGGATGAGCAATATCCTAAGTATAGCAAAGATAATCCTAAGCGAGACCTGGGTGAAAACAAGAACGGAAGAAAGAAAGATCAAACAAGATGAAACACGTATATAAAAAAAAGTACAATGTTGAGGTGCCTCTCAACGAGCGCTAGTTTTTACGCCCCTAGCTGGGCGCAAAGGCTAGGATAATGCAGTATCAAGGTTCAGGACGGCATCGGTAAGTCGAATGCCGTACTGCCACCGCAGTCTCGGTGTGAGAACAACGACGAACTCAACAGTGTAAACAAAGACACCCAGGTATGCATTCAAGCGGGTGTCTGCTACCGGCCAGTGATATGGAAAGAAGTGATCGGGATCTGGTAGAACAAAAGAAATCATCGGCTCTGGATCAGACTGGAGTGAGAGTATGGAGCCGAAGAAATCAAACGTGGAGAAGGATGGATCAGTAATAGAATCCTCCCACGTCAGTCAGTGTCTCAAGCAGGTGTGGACAATCAAGATCAGGAGACTCTCTAAGGCAGGCTGATATTCGATGCATGAAATATAGTCAAATCAGGCAAAATCATCGAATATCTCCAGAATGGGCTCATCCTCGCGAGGGTCGTCGAGGCGAGAAGACTCAGAATCAGAGTGATCTAAAGACTCGGTTCCGTGCTCCGTCAGGATCAGAAACACTCTCAGAAAGTGAAACCGAGTACTCATCATGTGCGGCATCCTCCCGCAGATACCCTCGGGGAGAGATGCAAGATCAGAAGTGATTAGAAGAGGATCAGGATTAGATCGGCGTCTGCGCTGCTATCAAGTATCCACTCAGTGCACCATGCTGCATCATCATCAAAAGTGTAGGTCTCGGCAATCTGGAAACAGGAGAAGGTACTAGTCAACATCGCGGAGGCTGGCAAAGTGTCTGTGGTCGATCCTCGCTCTGCAGCTATGCTGGCTGTCAGCTGGTCCCTCAGGAAGTGTATCTGTCTCAACAAAGTGGAGGACAAAAGGCTCGAAGACGGGACTCTCTGTGTCTGTACTCTCAAAGTGGTGTCCCTCATCAAGCTGTGGCTGCTGAGCTGAGTCCTGGTGACTGTCTGCATCCAAGAAGTGTCTCTGCAGGAGGAAACTGACTCCTCCGGGACTGGAATCTGAAGTGTCTGAATCAACGGCTGCAAAAGCTGGGGCTCCTCCGTCTCCCAGAGTATCAGAAGATCTGATATCCAAGACTCGTCAACAGGGAACTCTGGGGCTGACTCGAACTCCAACTGGAAGGCCAACGGGAACTCAGTAGACTCTGGGTCTGATCCTCTGCTATCACAGTCATCTCCTCTGTCAGTGGTGCTGCATCATCCAAATCCTCAGGCTGGTGTGTAGAAGCTGACTCACCATGTGAAGTGACACACCGCACTGGTACTGCATCGTCCTCATGTGTTGTCCCGACCAAAGCATCTCGTGAATAAGAACTCTGTGAAAGTAGCATCGAGATGGTATCCAGGAAGTGAATGTCGGAACTGCGGTGTGAACCGCCACATGTGGTAATCACCAGTGCAAGAATGCTCTGCAGTTATCCCCCGCATGGAGATCTCAATCAAATCTGTCAGTGGAAGTCCATGGTCTGGAAATCTCCTCAAGAGGTCAAGAAACCTCGGCCATGCCTCGTGCAATGGCTCTGGGGGTCAACTGAAAAGTCCATGATCAAAGACCGCATGAAATCTGCTCTACGTGGGGGAAAGTATTTCTGTAGGAAACTCTCGGCGTAGCTCTCCCCACGTCTCGAATGTCCTTCCCAAATGTCGGTGCCATCTCATGGCTCTGTCGTGAAGCGTGAATGGGAAGGTCCTACTCATCAGCTCCTCTGCAGTGACGTCTGAATATCTCTGTGCTCTACAAAACTCCTCGAAAGCGGACAGGTGAAGATAAGGCTCCTCGTGTGCCTCTCCTGAAAATGTCGGCAGTTGCTGAATGTAATCCAAATCCAAGACGAATGGACCTAGTGTAGAAGCTGTCTGAGCTCCATGTGCTATCTGCTCCTCCATCCTTCTGGAATAGGATATGTCTGCTGATCTCCACTGCTCTCTCTGGTCACCAACGGAGTGCGCTCTCAACTCAGCAACAGCATCGTCGGGTTTCGCATCTGCTCTATCTGGTATCCTCGGACGTCTCGCACAACATGCCCAGAGTAGTGAGATGAAATGGAGGGAGGGAGCGGGAGGTTGGTCAGAGATCCGACCTCCCTAGAAGGTGGACTGGGAGTGATGGTCAGAAAGCGAAGAAAAAGCCGCAAGAGTCGGCTCACAGTGAAGGGGGATCCATCATCCAGGGGATAAGGAAGAAGAAGAAAGGAGAAATGAAGGGAGGTGAGGGAGGGGAATAGATGAAGGAAGAAGAGAAAGGATCGAAGGAATTCTGGCAATCAAACAAGATGAACAAGCAAACCCCCAATTCACCTACGCACGCAGAGCTGAAGACCGAAGGGATCGGTCAATTATCTTGTCAATTTATTTTAGGTGATCATCCAGTCTATCAGAGCGATTACGTGATGTCAATAGGTATCCAAATCTTTCTCAACCGACTGTCCCGTACTGGAAGCTGGTAATCCAGTCAAGAATAGATCGGAGGCTCTATCCTAATGTGCGGATCACTCTCTCGCTCATACAGACCATACAAGGAGGGGGTAACTCTCCCAAGACAGATTTTTCAGTGAAGTGTCTTTTAGGTCAAGTATGATTAGCAGTCCCGATTTTATTGTTTTTGTTTTTAGATATTTTTCAACTAGAAAACAAACGCCTAACGAATTTTTCGGTTCTCCTGATTATTAAGTCCGAAAACAGGGGGGAGAAGTCGAAAAAGCTGATGCACGATGAAATCAATGATGCATGCAAAGTAAGGAAGGCGTACCTGACTCCAGCACTCTACATGCAATATGATCCGCGCATAAATGTAAAGGCAGGAAAGAAACTACCTATATGGTGCAGCGGTGAAAACCGAGTCCTAAACATGCAATTTCTACTCGACAGAACCGTCTAGCTTAGTCACTCGCCCTCGATCCAAAGAGTCCGGTCTAGACCCACCCCTCCTCTTCTCTCGACAAGTCGAGTTCAGGAGTAGCGCTTGACGGGGCAGGCTCGCGACGCGTAGGCTCTTAGGAAAGCGACTAAGCTATTTTTATTATTGATTTATTAGTAGGTCCAATTATCGTTCTATAGGAACAGGCAATTAATTAGGTGTGGGGATCCTACTAATTACGGCACAGTCAAGCAGAAAATCCTAAATCTAGGGGCTCGAGAAAGCCGCTAAAAACCGTAAAAGGCAGTAAAAACAAAGCCGCGTGAAAACCGCGAAAAACTCCTAAGGGTCCCCGAGCACACCGGTGCTCGGCGAAACAGACCCGCTAGGTCAAACACAATCCAAGTCCAGTCTGAGTCCTGTATTATTACAACAATAATTGTCAAATACCCTAATCTAACCTCACCCACTCAACTCTCTCTCTCTCTCTCTCGCTCTCTCCTGCGGCTCCGTGCAGAAGGGAGCCGCCTCCGAGTCTCGCGGTTGCGTCGGCTTCTCGAAATCGACCGCCTCGATCCTCGGGCCCTCGCAAGAAAAAGAGACAAGTGGTCAGTCCAAATTATTGTTAGAAAATATCAGAAAAATATATCTACAAAAATCTATACAAAAAGCCGCGAAAATCAAAAAGCCGCGGAAAAGCTAAAAAAAATGACTACTAAGCCGTGCTCCCCGGCAACGGCGCCATTCTGATAAGCGATCCGAACGACTAAGGTAAAGGTACAAAAAATGGTCGTTGCGACCTCGGTCACTCAGATGCGCTAAATCAAGAAAAATGAACCACTCAATACAAATAAAATCAATCAAAACGAAGAAGCGGTCCTGCTATGTGATTAACCTGGTATAGCACCCAGGGTCGAACTCAAGGAGCATGGATTGACCGAGAGGCCTCGAAGTAGTCAAAACAAATAAAAGAAAAGAGGAAAAATATTTTTAGTGGTTTTTAATTATTTTTATATTTTTTTTGGATTTTTAAGCTTATTAAGAAAGTAAGAAAAGCCAGGAAGAACACAATTCAACAAATTATTTCAAGCATCAGAAATCAACCAAAAATCAAAAACAAACATATTTTTATGTGTTTTATATTTTTTATGTTTTTGGTGAATTTTGATAATTTTCTGATATGTATTTTATTTCCCAAAAATCAAACAGTAGCAAAAATAAGAGGTACTGTCCAGCCGAGCCCAAAAAGCCCTAGATAAAATATCTAAGGGCCTCAAAATGGCCCTGGAGGTAATTTTCTTGTAAAAAGAGGAAACAAGGAAAATTTGGGTACCAAGTTTATTGTTTTTGGATTTTTAATGTATTTATTAGAAATTTTATGGGTTTTAAAATGTTTTAAGTTTTAGTGGTTTTTAGCAATGGAAAATAGCCAAAATTGGCTGGAAAATCAGACAAACTAAACTAACAGTAGCTAATTTTAGGGAATTTGTGAAGGAGTTTTTATATTTTTTGTGATTTTCAAACTAGACAGTGACGAAAAAGAGGTTTTTGAATTTTAAAATAGCAAACAAAATCAGAAACATCCTCAAAAATCCGTGAAATCCTACACCATGGCAGGAGCCCGTGTCAATTCTCATTGGATTCGGAGGTGATTTGATATTTTATTCAAAATAACAAAAGGGTACTGTGCACAGGACTGGAATGCAAAATACCCAAAGTTCTGGGGTCCAGATGCAAAATACCCAGCAAAACACGCGCAAGCGCGTGCCTGGGGCACTCAGGGACCTATATGTAAGGAAAATTAAGTCCCGAGGACCTATTGGTAACACATACCAAAAGTCCAGGGGGCTCCAGTTGCAAATAACCCAAAATAAAACGCACATGCGAGAATAAAGCATTCACAGGGGTATATATGCAATTAACTAAAAAGTTTCATTCATTCATGAACATCCAGAACTAAAAGGGCATAGATTTGTAAATACACCAACAAAACACGTGACGAAGCACGTGGCTCACAACAGGCAGGGGTATAAGTGCAAATATCGAAAGCTCAGGGTCCTCTATGCAATTAAACATAAAACTAAACAACGTACTTAAATATTTACAGGACTAATGCGAAATTAAACAAAGATAAGGGCCTAAGGGTAAATTACCCTTTATTAACCGGAGCGGCTGGATGGCTGCCACGTATAGATCGGACGGTCCAAATGGGGGCGGCTCTCAACGCAGGTGCTGCTCTGGTCGATCCAACGGTCTGGGCCAGGACACGTGTGGATCTAACGGTCCGGATCAGTCGCCTCAGATCTGACGTCCACGGGCGCTCCAGGAACCAACGGTCAGGATGACGTCTGGAGCCTAGGGAGCTGATCCGACGACGCTGGAGGGTGCTGGAAGAACTGGTCCCCGGCGAACTTCGCCGGGCTCGAGCGGGCGCTGGCCTCCTCCTCGGAGCGCTCTGATGATCGGAGAAGAACGCCGGTGCGCTCCTGCGTCTGCTGCGGTGCTCCGATGATCGACCCGAGCTCGGAGGAGCTCAGGCACGGTCGGCGGAGCTGGTCTCCCAGCCTGAGTGACCAAGCCCTCAGATGGCTCGGTAAGACCTGCAAAAGGGGTCAGAAGACTCGCGGGTCGAGGGCAAACTGCCTCGACCCGGTTAGGCGGAGCGAAGGTGGACGATGCGTCGGGGTGATGGGCTCCGGCGAAGGTGGAAGACGGTGGATCCCGGTTTTCCCAGCTCCTGTGCGAGCTGGGTTGTTTTGAGTGGGTGGAGAACGTGCGGCGGAGGAAGGCGAAGATGTGGGTCGGGTCCGATGGTCGAACGGTGGTCGGAACCGGGGTGAATCGAAGAAAGATGACGGCGGCGCGATTGGGGGTAAGCTGAAATCGAACGAAATAGCTAAGCTAAGGGGCTACCTGGGTGAAGGAATAGACTGTGGCGGAGCTGGGGAAGCTCCCGGTCGTCGCCTCAAAGGGATGTCTCTGCCCGAGGCTCGAAGCTCGCTCAGGTGGCGGAGGCTACAGCGGGTGTATCGCCGGGATCAGTGGATTCGTCGGCTTTCCTCGCTGCAACAGGTCGGGGATGCGAGCTGTCACCTCGCTCTCTCTCTGGAGCTCACTGGAAGGCTACGCAAATGGCCAAAAGAAGATAAAATGGGTGGCGGAGCTCGCTTATGTATGCTGGAAGGATCCGAGAGGGAAGGCTCGGGTAGGGTCGTGGTGGCGCGCGGATCCCAATGTTGATGCCCGGCGAGGGTGTCGGATGTGGGAGGTTCGAAATGGAGCCGGAGTTTGGGTGATAGGAAATCGGGTCGAGCAGGGAAAAATCCGAGAAGTGGGTCCGAAGCTCGAATCCGTGAGAAGTGGTCCTGGGGGGCCAGTTGACCGGGCGGTCAACATCCCCAGGACCCAATGAGGTTTGGCCACTGGCTGAATCTTGAGGTGACCGAATAGAGGTGGCTAGGACTCGATTCAGCCAAAACTCAAAACATGAAAAATTTTTCTTTTATTTTTTTCTATTTTTTGGTGATTTTTTAATTAATTTTTAGAAATAAAAATAGGCTATATACATAATATGTTACTAGATATAGGTATATACAATATATATAGGGTTTTTTTATTTTTGATTTTTATATATTATTTTTATACCATTTTATTCCCATTTTATATTTTAATTTATTTACATTATAAAATAAGGAATAAAGGGTGTTTTTATTTTATTTTTATTATTTATTTACATAGGTAAAATAAATAGATATGTACATCTATATACATAGTATATGTACAATGTATTTTTGTATTTTTGATTTTTATATTTTTATTTGATTTTTGATTTGATTCTTTTTATTTCATTTATTTGCAATATATAGCATAGAATATTTACAAAAAGTTTGGAAAATGACTTTATTTATTTACAAGATTAAATAAATATATAGGCATGGTTTATGTATATGATGAAGGGGTATTTTTAATCTTTTTGATTTTTAACTTTTTATTTTGTTTTTATCTTTTATAAATATATACAAATATTTACAAGCATATTTTTGGGTGAGGAAAACATTTTTATTTTATTTACATAAATATATACACAAGAGCCCCTATCTCCCTCTACTTTGGCTTTTATGCGGTCAGGCCCATGCTGAGCCCTCCCTTGGGTTAGGTTGCTCAATATTTATTCTAAATATTTCCCTCTTTTTCTTTTTAATCTTTATTCTTTTATTTTTGCACAAAAACATGCTAATTATAAGTTTTTACATAATGCATGCTTTTGGTAATTATTCCTATTTACATATAGCTATATGCATTTGCAAAGGTTTTTGTAGCTAAAATATAAGAATAAAGAGTGATGAATGGGTATTCATCAGAGACGATAGATCTTTTCTTCATTATCTTTGGAGATATATCCTTGAGGTTGTTTAACATAAACCTCGTCTTCAAGATCTCCATTAATAAATGCATATTTAACATCAAATTGATAAACTAGTAACTTCTTTTGACCAGCAAGTGCAAGCAAAGTTCTAATTGCCTCCATACGTGCAACATGTGCAAAAGTTTCATTATAATCAATACTTGGATGTTGCGAATAGCCTTTAGCAACCAATCGGGCTTTGTGCTTGTGAATGGAGCCATCTTCATTATATTTAACTTTATAGATCCATTTAGGACCAATGACATCTTTATCTTTAGGTTGGTCAACGAGCTCCCAAGTGTGATTTTTATTAATGATTGTAATCTCTTCATTCATTTCTTGAATCCATACTTCTTCTTTAACTGTTTCTTCAAATTTCTGTAGCTCACAAGCAAATAAAGCAATAGCAGGAGATGATGCATAAAATTCTTGAAGAGACCGTACCTTTGTTGTGGATGTTCTGAGTTAGAGACATTTGGTCCAACTGATCTTTGAATTGAAGGAAAAATATCTTCATCATTTGGATTGTCTTCTTCAGCTGCTGCTTGATTTTGTGGCACTGAAGAATTATCCCATTTCCATGAAGATGTTTCATCAAAAATGACATCTCTAGATATAATTAATTTTCCTTCTTTAGGTTCATATAATCTGTAAGCTTTAGATTCATCACAATATCCAATGAAAATATATTTCTCTCCTTTTTAATCGAACTTTTCTTGTCTAACTTGAGATGGAATATGAGCATATGCAATAGAGCCAAAGATTTTGAAATGACTAACCTTGGCCTTCCTTTCATACCAGGCTTCATAAGGTGTTCTATCCAAAACTGTTTTGGTAGAAAATCTATTCAATATATAAACCGCGGTATTTACTGCCTCAGCCCAAAGTTTGTTAGGAAGACCCTTACCTTTCAACATGCTTCTTGCCATCTCAACGATTATTCGATTTCTTCTTTCAGCTACTTCATTTTGTTGAGGAGTGTATCTTGCTGTTAACTCCTTCTTGATTCCTTGAGTTATGTAGAAGTCTTGAAATTCTTTGGATGTAAATTCTCCTCCACGATCTGATCAGAAGACTTTTATTTTTCTTCCACTTTGTTTTCAACAAAAGCTTTAAATTTGATAAAAGTAGAAAAGACTTCTGACTTTTCTTTCAAGAAGTAAACCCACATCATTCTACTGTAATCATAAACAAATAATAGAAAGTACCTGTCTCCATTTATAGACTGAGTTTGAATTGATCCACATACATCTGAGTGTATCAACCCAAGTGGAGCTTTTACTCTCCATGACGTCTTTGTGAATGGCAATCTATGCATCTTGCCATATATGCAACCTTCACATATGTTTTCATCTTTCTTGATGAATGGAAGCCCAACAACCAAGTTCTTCTGTTTTAATAAAATGAGGCTTCTAAATATTAAGTGTCCATATCGTAATAGCCATAATAAGGAATTATCTTCATTTACAACTTTTAGAGAATAACCTTCTTTTATAGGCATTGATAATGGAAAGACTTTATTTGGAGCCAATTTAACATATGCAATCAGTAGCTTTCTTCTTTTATTAAAGATTTTGCATACTCCATTATCAAATTTTAGAGAATGACTCTTATTCATAAGTTGACCAACATTTAGAAGATTCTCAGTTAGGCCTGGAACATAGAGAACATCATGAATGAGTTTAGAAATACCTTTATTTGTTTGTACCACAATGACTCCTCTTCCTTCCACATTTTGCAGCTTTCCATCTCCAAGCTTAACATGCGAATTATGCCCTTTCTCAAGGCTCACAAATGCATCTTTATTCCCTGTCATGTGATTACTACAATCACTATCGACATACCAAATGTCTTTAGATACTTCTTTAATATTCATGCAAGAATAAAGTAATGGATTGAAATCCTCATCTTTTACAATATAATTAGATTCATTCTTTTGGAACCAACAGTCCCTTTCAGAATGATTTGCAATTTTGCACCTTGTGCAGCGGAATCTACAATCTTTGGATTCATGATTATCATTCTTGCAAATAATGCAATGAGAAGAAGATTTTCTTATACCTGGAGCTCTTTGATTATATCCTCCTTTGGATCTTCCATTGTCTTGACCTTTGTAAGATCCATGCCTTCCATCATTCTCTTGTCTCCTTTCATATTGCCCCCTTCTTTGCTTGCCATAATCTCCATTCTTAGCTTTGAAGATGCTTATTTTTGTTTGAAATGCTTGCTCCAAGGGTTGAGTGGTAAACCTGCTAATTCTTTGCTCATGTGCTTCAAGTGAGCTCATTAATTCATATATAGAAAAAGAAGATAAATCTTTCGATTCTTCAATAGCAGCAACAACGTGATCAAATTTAGCAGGTAAATTTCTTAAAATCTTTTCAACAACCTTCTTATTAGTTATGGTATCATCATAACTTCGAATTTAATTTATTATAATAGAAGCTCTTGAAAAGAACCCTTGGATATTTTCACCATCTTTTATTAAAAGATTATCAAAATCCCTCCATAAAGATTGAAGCTTAATAGAAATTACCGTGGCAGATTCTTCAAATTCTTTCTTTAAAATCTCCCATTCTTCTTTAGAAGTAGTTGCTCCAGAAATATGAGAAAAGATAAATTTACTTACTCCTTGTTGGATGAAGAGAAGGACCTTTGCATCTTTCTTCTTGTTCTCCTTGACTCTTTCTTCTTTCCTTCATTTAGTGAAGCAATTGCATCTGCATCTTTAACCTCTTCATAACCTTATATGACAAGATCCCACAAGTCTTATGAGATGAATAGGGTCTTCATTTGAAGACTCAAATAATCATAACTTTCTCCATCAAATATAGGAGTGGAGTTTTGGGTGTAGTTGAATAAAGGTATGTTGGAGGTGGATGGCATGGTATTGAGAAACAAGGAAAAGACTTCAAAAGGATGTAAGGATGGTTATGACTCTGATACCAAACTTGTTGGAGTAGCAGAAAATTGGTGGTGTATAAAAAGCAAATTAGAGGGAGAGAATATGTATCAATGCACAAGGTAGATAAGAACTCAAGAACTTCTTTTCATTAAAACTTAAACTTGTATACAAGTCTTGTACTTTACAAGAAGAAGACTTACAATGCTTACAATAAAAGAAGAGTGACTTACAACACTTGGAAGGATGAGGACACTTGAGAGACTCTTGTGTTGGTAGAGAACTTCTTCTTGTTATTGTGTGAAATGAGGACCTCTTGGAGGTATTTATAGGCCCCCAATAGGGTGGAGATATTTTGGAAGAGTGGACTAGAATCCTCTTCCATACTTGTCCTTTAATATAAAATATCTAGATATTTTGGTGGGAGGTGGAGAAATATCTAGATATTTTCTCCACCTCTCTCTTTTCTAGAATATTCTTCCATGTACATGTCTTCATTAATATTTACATATGTTGGTGGAAGATATAGGCCCACATCTTTTCACATGGTGGAAGATTGTAGGCTCATTTATACTAGCCCATTACCATAATACTAATGGGCTAATTACAAATTACATTTTCAACATGATTGCGTGGTGTGATATATGTATCTTCTAGATCTTTGATCTCTGAATCATTAGCAGCCACCTTCTTTATCACTTCTTTATTCCTGCAAAAAAGATAAAAATAATCGATTCTTGGTCGTTGTATTGACTATGTGATATCAAAAAAGATTAATTTTGAGTTAATCTTCTTATTTTCATTTATACTCCTAAACTTAAGTGTATAGTGAAAGTATGGAAGTGTCAAATTCAGGGAGGCAAACTGTTGATAACTAGGGTTGAACTATAGAAAAACTAAGGTAAATGGTTTCCTAATTTTTATTTTATTTTTAAGATTTTTTTGGATTTTTATTTGAATTTTAATGAATTTAATATATTTTTATGAATTTTAAGTATTTTATGAATATTTTTTTATTATGAGAAAATGTTTTAATTATTTATTTAATTTTTTTATTTATTTAATTTTTTATTTATTTTAATTGTTTACTATTTTTATGGATTTTTAGAAGGTTTTTAGGGTTTTTATGAGTTTTAGTTTATTTTTAAGGTAAAAGATTATTTTTTATTGAAAACTGTGATGTTTTTCTGATTTTTAAAAACAAAAACAGTAAGAGAATGTTTTTATTTTATTCCTATTAGAAATTAGATGAAATTTTCTTTAAAACGATATATTGTTGCATTTTAGGGGATTTTTATAATCTTAGTTATGATTTTGAAGGTTTTTATGTATTTTATATTTTTATTGATTCTATTATTTATTTTTGTTTTTGTTTTATGTTTAATATACAAAATATGGAAATATATACTAAGAGTAATTTTTATAATATTTTAGAGGCGTTTAATATTTTTTATATTGTTTAAACTTTAATATTTTTTGGTGTTTTAAATGATTTATTTAATGCTAAAAGTATTTTTATTTTTAAATATTGTTTAATACTATATATAGTATAAAATACAGTATTTATATGTATTTTTATTATGTTTTATTTATTATGTATATAGTTTGTATATGGGTATATATACATGCTAGGGGTATATATGTAATAAGATTTGGAAATGGGGACGTGCGTGTAATATGATAAAAGTCCAGGGCTTCACACATAAAAATTCCCAAGAGTAGCGTTCGACTCGAAGTGTGTCGTGATGAGGTCCATCTATCATCCCTTGATCAAAGGGTTCTCAATGGATCTGGAGCATGCGTATGTTCTCCCCCAAATGTTCAAATGCGGCGGTATCTTTGGGTGATTTTTAGACCTTCGAAGCGGTGGTTCTCGGCCGGAGCAAGCAGCGATATCTCGAGCTGGTGGATGGTGATGGTTCGTTGCTCTTCGTTCGGACTTTGTTCCAGTTGTAGCTGGTTCTGCCATTACAAATGTGGTGTTGTAGATGCTCGGTTAAGCTATTCAATCGAAGTTTAACTTCATATTCCAACTTGTGATGTAGCTCCAACTGGTTAGACATGTTCAAGCTCCAACACCTGCAAGTGAATCAAATGGTTCGAGGATCCTCTTCCTCGACCAGAGATCATTCAAAATAGTGATATAAATGTGGATGGAAAACTCTGATAAAGGTGGGGGTTGGAGTTGAAACAATATCAACTTGTCTTCAAACTGGAGTACTATCTCCAGAACTAACGACAGTAATAACTTCAAATTCGATGGTTTTCCATTTTGGAATTGTTTTGCAGGTGGTTATGTAGTGTTGCATTGTTTCAGTTGAATGCGTCCCTGTCTAAGCTTCAACAGTGAAGCTTCTCGATGATAGTATCAATTCTCCTGCTCGTCACTCTTGGATCGAGTACAAACTCGATAGTACTGTTTTTTGACTCTGAACCATGGGTCTCAAGGGGACGACGATCAACAGGTCTATATTAGATACGACGGTTCGCTGGAGCTCGAGATAAGATTGCAGGTGCTGCTATTGTTACAGAAATCTAGCGGCGATTGAAGCTTCAAAAGCAGATCGATGCTCATATCGATTCCAGGCGATCCTCGAACTAAATGACAGTATGAAAAAGGGAAATGAATGATTGATCCAATGCAGAGTGGTAGATAGGATTAAAACTCAAATCCTAAGGATTTGAGATGGTCAGGTTATGAGAGAAAATGCTCATAAGTGAGAAATCGAGGACGTGATGAGACGAACGATCTGATTAGGTAGCATTCAGAAGAGAATTTGGAGAGAAAACAGAGAGAGAGAGAGAGAGAAAAGTGGTTGAGAAGAGAGATATAAAACAACAGAGAAGGATTGAGAGAGAATTAGATGCAGGGGAAGAGAAAACGAAAGGTAGCTAACCTGGAATGGATGGAAGTGCGAATGGGGCCGCCAGGAAGTGCAAGTTTACAAGTTTAGGAGGGAATTAAGTTGTTTCAAAGATCGTATAGGTAATTGACAAAGATTATAGGGTCTGCCGGGTAAAAATCCCAAAAAATAAGTGTTAAATATATAATATTAATATTTGTGGTTAGGATGTTAATTAGTAGTAATTAGTGGTTATTTAAATGTATTTTATCAAGGATTTTAGCCAAAATGAAAGAATAAGGGCGATGAATCACAGATTCATCAGAAGGCGGCATGCAGAAGAAGATGATCGGGGAGTGATAACCAGCCTAACCACTCGGGTATAAGGTATAGAAATAGGGTCGTTGCGACCCAAGCGATCAGGCTGTGTATATCAAGAAAAATGAACCACTACTGAAAATAAATTAAATCAATCGAAGCAAGGAAGTGGTCCTGCTATGAGATTAACCTGGTATAGCACCCAGGGTCGAACTCAAGGAGCACGGGTTGGCCGAGAGGCCTACGAAGTAGTCAAAACAAATACAACAAAAAGGAAAATGTTTTTAGTGGTTTTTAATTGTTTTTATATTTTTTTTGGATTTTTAAGTGTATTAAGAAAATAAGAAAGACCAAAACAATCACACTTCAACAAATTATTTAATGCATCCAAAATCAAGCAAAAATTCAAACAAAAATATTTTTGTGTGTTTTATAATTTTTTTATGTTTTTGGTGAATTTTTGGGATTTTTCTGATATTTATTTTAATTTCTAAAAATCAATCAGTAGCAAAAAGCAATGGCACTGTCCAGCCAAGCCTAAAGTCCCTAGATAAAATACCTAAGGACCTCAAAAAGGCCTGGAGGTAATTTTCCTATAAAATAGATGAAATAAGGAAAATTTAGGTACCAGGTTTATTGTTTTTGGATTTTCAATGTATTTATTAGAATTTTTATGGGTTTTTTAGGGTTTTTAAGTTTTTAGTGGTTTTCTGTGATGAAAAGTAACCAAAATTGGCTAGAAAATCAAACACACTAAACTAAACAGTATCTAATTTTTATAGAATTTTTAGGGGAGTTTTTATATTTTTTTGGGGTTTTTAAATCTAAACAGTAACAAAAATTGAGGTTTTTGAATTTTTAAAAATAGCAAAAAAACTCAGAAATGTCCTTAAAAATCTACGAAAATCCTACACCATGGCAGGAGCCATGTGTCAAATTTTCGTTGGATTTGGAGGTGATTTGATATTTTATTCAAAAATGACAAGAAGGTACTGTGCACAAGGACTGAAATGCAAATACCCAAAGTTCTGGGGGTCCCGGTGCAAAATACCCAGCAAAACACGTGCGAGCCGCGTGCCTGGGGCACTCAGGGACCTCTATGTAATAAAAATAAGGTCCGGGGACTAATTGGTAACACGTACCAAAAGTCCGAGGGCCTTAGTTGCAATTTACCCTAAAATAAACGCACATGCGGAATAAAACCATTCACAGGGGTATAAATGCAATTATCAAAAAGCTTCTTTCATTTCAGAACCATCCAGAACTACAAGGGCATATGATGCAAATAACCCAAAAATACACGTGACGAAGCACGTGGCTCACACAGGCAGGGGTATATAAGCAAATACTCTAAAGTGCAGGGTCCATTGTGCAAATAAACCTAAAGCTAAATAACGTGCTTAAACATTTACATGACTCAAATGAAATAAAACTAAGATAAGGGCCTAAGGGTAATTTACCCTTTATTAACTGGAGCTAACGGATGGCCGCCACGTGGCGATCGGACGGTCAGGAAAGGGGGGCGGCTCTCAACGCTGCTGCTCTGGTCGATCCAACGGTCCAGGCCAGGACACGTGTGGATCTAACGGCCTGGATCTGTCTCCTCGGATCTGACGTCCACGTGCGCTCCAGAGATGGATGGTGCTGATCAAAACTGGAGCGAGGGGAGCAATCCAACGGCTCTCGAGGGTGCTGGATGAACTGATGGCCGGCGAACTTCGCCGGCCTCGTGAAGGCGCCTCCGGCCTCCTCTGCTGCGCCTGAAGATCGGAGAAGCTCCGGCGTGAGGATGCGCAGCTGCTGTGGGTCTCCGATGCCCCAGCCGAGCTCGGATGAGCTCCGATGAGGGTGGCGGAGCTGAAGCTCCTGGGCTAGATGTCGAGAGGCCTCAGATGGCCTCTGCTGGTCCTGCAAAACAGCTCAGAAACTTCGCGGGTCGAGGGCAAAGTGCCTCGACCCGGTTAGGCGGCGTGAAGGTGAAGGGTGCGTCGGTGTGGGCGAACCCCAGCGATGCGACGGCGAAGGGGTTCGAACCCCAACTCCTGTGCGAGCTGGGTTGAACGGAGGGGCGGAGAAGGTGCGTGGAAGGAAGGCGGAGGTGATGGTGGATTCCGATGGTCGAACGGGAAGGCGAGGCGGCCGGAATCGGTGAAAATCGATGGCGGCGCGATTTGGGGCCAATCGGAAATTAGACTAAATGGAGGAGCTACGGGACTACCTGGGTGGATGAATAGACTGGGCTGGAGCTGGGGAAGCTCCCGGTCGTATCCTCGAGGGACGTCTGGGCCCGAGGCTCGGAGCTCGCACCACTGGCGGAGCTACGGCGGAGCTACTCGCCGGATCAGAGGTCCGACCACTCTCTCCTCTCTACGACACGGCCAACCTGGAGCTGTCACCTCGGGGGGTGGCTGTGGAGGTCACGGGGACGAAGGAATGGGGAGCCAAAGATCCCCAGTGAATGCAGCGGAGCTCGGCTTTATACGTGAGGATGATCCGGAAAGAAGTGCGCGGGTAGGGCGATGTAGCACGCGGATCCCGAGGCGAAGGCTCCGGCGTGGGTCTCGGGTGTGACGTGAAGGAGTCGGACCCGGGGTTTAGGTGAGATGGAGTCGGGTCGAGCAAGTAAAAATCCGAGAAGAGGAGTCCGATGCGCGAGTCCGTGGGAAGTGGTCCTGGGGGGGCCAGTTGACCGGGCGGTCAACATCCCCCAGGGCCAATGGCTGAAGGCCACGTGGCTGAATCAAGAAGTGACGAATACACATAGCTAGGGGCCGAATCAGCAAAAACCCAAAACATGAAATATTTTTATTTTATTTTTTCTATTTTTTGGTGATTTTTAATTAATTTTTGGAAATAAAAATAAGCTATATGCATAGTAGGGTTAGGTATAGGTATATATACAATATGTAGGTTTTTAATTTTGGATTTTTAATTATTATTTTGTACACTTTTATTCCTATTTTATATTTTATTTATTTATAGAATAAAATAAGGAATAAAAGGGCATTTTTATTTTGTTTTTATTATTTATATACATAGGTAAGATAAATAGATATATACATCTATATACATGGCATATCTACAATGTATTTTTATGTTTTTAATTTTGTAATTTTTAGTTGATTTTTGTTTTGATTCTTCTTATTTTATTTATTTACAATACATAACATAGAATATTTACAAAAAGTTTTGAAAATAACTTTATTTATTTATAAGGTTAAGTCAATGTAGGAGCATGGTCTATGTAAATGGTGAAAGGGTATTTTTGATCTTTTTGGTTTTTTAGCCTTTTGTTTTGTTTTTATCTTTTATAACTATATACAAATATTTACAACTATATTTTTGGTGAGGAAAATATTTTTATTTTATTTACACAAGAGCCCCTATCTCCCTCTACTTTGGCTTTTATGCGGTCAGGCCCATGCTGAGCCCTCCCTTGGGTTAGGTTGCTCAATATTTATTCTAAATATTTCCCTCTTTTTCTTTTTAATCTTTATTCTTTTATTTTTGCACAAAACATGCTAATTATAGGTTTTTACACAATGCATGCTTTTGGTAATTATTTATATTTACATATATCTACATGCATTTGCAAAGGTTTTTATAGCTAAAATATAAGAATAAAGAGTGATGAATGGGTATTCATCACCCCCCTATACTTAACTTTGCTAGTCCCTTAGCAAACACTTATTTGAAAAAGAAGTGAAAAAGAAAGAAAGAAAAAGAAAAAGAGGGGAATGTACATGGATCAAGGTTGATTATTAAACTTGCCTTCATTAAATTGGGATATGGAGCTCGATCAGATCTTTGGATTATTAATGTGTCGGAACCTTATTTGGACTTAAGCTTAAAACCCAACAGCCTATAAGTTCCACCAATCTATGGGCAAGACTCCTCAATAAACCAGATCAGAACAAGTCTACATACACAAACTCTAATGACCATGAATCTTTCCATGCAGTGTAAGTGATATGTGACTCCCCACCTCAGAAGTAACAAAGAAACAACCTCCCTCAACCTGGTAACTCTAATGCCTCGGTCTAGCAACTCTTTCCTCGAGAAGCGGGGTATTCCCTTCTAAGTTCAAGTGCAACCGGCTCAAGAAGAGGGGGAAGAAGTATAGACTTTTGGAAGCTTAGCCAGTGTAGCTAAGTCTCCTGCTGCAAGCTTCATGAGGTGTAACATGGATACCAAAAGCTTTGCTTTATTTGACTATATACACTCCGGTGGGGTTATTAAATTTTCAATCCGACCCACCACTTTTTTGGAGTTCTTTTTGCATTTTGCATTTTTTCTTCTTTTTTTTTCAAGGACTTCTATACAACATATCTACATGGTGCAGCATATTTACAAGAAATTTTCCTCTTGAGACAGTAGACTATCCCTCTTTTGAAGCTTTATTGCAACCCACAGCTTCTTCTTTAGCCTTCATCACCACTAGACCAAGTTGAGACGCACTTCCTTCACTAGAAGAAGAAGAAGAGAGGTTCCGCCTAGAAGTACTACCCTCATATGCTACCCCAAGCCAAAGGAAACTGCCTCCTCACCACCTCATCTGTGGAGAGCCATGTGTAAAGTGCTGGTGCAAGTCAAGCCATTGTCTCTAAGAGTCATGCGTGTGTTGTTAAGTGCTCTACTTAGGCTCATCAAGATGACATATGCTCATAGCCTAGTGGACTCAAAGAATTAAGTCCTTATGGACCTGAAAAGTCTTAACCCTAAGTCCTATAAGGTTCCTCTTAGAGTTAAGTGGATTAAGATCTTATTCAAGCTCCATTTCTCAATTTAATTCCAGGCTTGGTTTAAATATCAACTCTCATCCAGGAAAAACTATATACATATATGTACACAAGATGCTTATTTACACAAATTTTTACAATCATGCAAAATTTTTGAAAAATGTTTTGAAATCATGGATAAATAATGCATGAGGTGCAAGTTTTGCAAAAAGATATGTACCAATATTTACACAAGAGTTTTGCAACCTTTTGATTTTCAAAACATTTTGGAAAAATTTTGTACTATATACATAATTTTTATACAAAAATATTTACACAAGCTTTACACAAAAGATTTTTGAAATCATTTTTACAAAAATACTTTGTACACTAGCTATGTATGTGCAAATAAAAGAAGTTTATGTACATGAAATTTTTTTTAAATTTTTGTGATTTTTAGCCATTTTATTTATTAACATACTCACACAAAGTACGAGTTATGGCTAAAGTATATATGAAATATATACACACCCCCCTATACTTAGCCCGAACGATGTCCTCAGAGTGATCAAGAGCGATGAAGAAGACATAACTCGTGCTTAGTAAAAGGGAAGTGAAAAGGAATGGCTAAGTACAGAAACGAATAAATGAATAGAATGAGAGGGACTCGGTGGTTTCCCCCTATACTTAGGATTAACTAATCCTAAGTATAGCAGGCTGTACATGAAGGGAAATCCGAGTGAAGAAGATACAGAGTCTGCCCCCCTATACTTAGGGTAAAATATCCCTAAGTATAGGTAGCAAAACAGGAGCAGAACGAATGAAAAGAATACCCGCAGGTCCTACATCCCCCCTATACTTAGGGTAAAGTACACCCTAAGTATAGCATAATCATAAGATGAGAAAAGGGATGTGGGACTAAAGAATAGAATGATATGGACAACTGGATCTATACAGGCGGAGGAACAGTGAAAATCAGGCATGAGATGCAAAAGATGTGAGTCAAGAGACCACATCTCACGCAAAATGAATAGGGGCAACAATAACGTCCCGCGGCTCATGATCTAGAAATGGCTTGAGCCGCTGGCCTTTCACTCGAAAGGTACTCTCAGAAGACAACTCGGATATATCAATGCTACCATTGTCGTGTACCTTTCTGACCATGTAGGGTCCCTTCCATTTGCTCTGCAGCTTCCCTGGAAACAAACGAAGCCTCGCATCAAACAGCCATACTCTCTGTCCAATCTCAAAATGCTTGTGGCTGATGTGAGAATCATGCCACTCCTTGACTTTCTCCTTATAATGTAGGCTGCTTGAGAAAGCTGTATCTCTAAGCTCCTCCAGGGCAGCTAACTCTGCCCTCCTCTGGTCTCCTACACCATCTGGATCCATCAAAATATCTGTAACTGCCCAAAGTGACTTGTGCCTCAGCTCAACAGGTAAATGGCACGGCTTGCCATATACGAGGCGAAAGGGAGATGTACCCAAAGGTGTCTTGAAAGACGTCCTATATGCCCACAAGACCGAGTCCAAAAGCTGTGACCAATCCTTTCGGTCAGGGCGGACGACTTTCTGCAGAATAGTCTTGATCTCCCTATTCGACACCTCAGCTAGACCATTCGTCTGTGGATGGTAAGGTGTAGCAACACGATGATCTATGCCGAACTCGCTAGCAAGGGCTTTCACCTGGTCGTTGATGAAGTGAGATCCCCCATCTGAAATCAGAACTCGTGGAACCCCGAACCGCGTGATGATATGCTTCCTCAAAAATCTGCAAACTGTCCTCGCATCAGCGGCTCGGGCGGGGATAGCCTCAACCCAACGACTCACATAATCAACGGCTAACAGAATGTACTCCAAATCCCTGACTCTTAGGGAATGGACCATGCATCAAAACCTCACAGAAGTGAATGGGCTGCATCGGCATCATATCACGCTGTCCACAAGTGCCCATCCTCTGACAGTCAGTACACCTCTTCACGAACTCATCAGAGTCCTTGAATAGGGTAGGCCACCACAAGCCGGATTGGAGCACTTTCTGTGCCGTTCTCCTCCCAGAATGATGTCCTCCTGCCTCAAGCTTGTGGCAGTAAGTGAGGACGCTATGGTGTTCCTCCTGAGGAATACACCGACGCCAGATGCTATCCCCTCCTTCGTGGTAAAGGATGGGATCCTCCCAATGGTAGGACTTGGCCCTCGCAAGGAAGGTCTCAAGCCTCTGCCTGGGCCAATGATGACACGCCTGACAATCGGGTTAAGTATGTAAATAATCATAGGTCGTCGTGACCCAAATCACCAAGCGCGGTCAATCGAGAAAAATATTTGAATTTAAACCACTTCAAAAGATATAAATCAATGAAAACAAATGTAAGCGGCTTTCGCTATTCTTTTTACCTGGTATAGCGACCAGGGTCGAACACAAGGAGCACGTTTGAAAAAACTAAGCAGTCAAATTTCAGAAAAGCTAATTTTTTAATGGTTTTTGGATTTTATATTTTTTTTGTATTTTAGTAAACGAAAAAAATGCACAAAAATTGGACAGAAATTAAAAGACAACAAAATACACCTACAGAAATTTTTATGGATTTTTTAAACAATTTTTCAATTTTTTATGGATTTTCAAATTGTGGGCAAGCAAAAAGACACTATTTTTGATTTTTTAAATATGTCAAATCAACTCAAAATGCTATGAAAATTTTGTACAATGATATAGAACCTAGCAGGAGCATACATGAATTTTCTCAAAATTTTTGGATCATAAATGACATTTATTCCAATGAGAAGAAACATGCAAGGTTATTGTTCTAGTCAGGGACTAAAATGTAATTTGCATAAAATTATTGCTTAAATATAACAATAAATGTTCTTCAGGTGAAATTCGCAAATTACCCAATGGGGAGCATCCTTTGCATGTGCAGTTCTGGACTAAGGGAGGCTTTTCTGCAAACTTAAAACTCTCAAGGACGTATATGTAAATTTTCCAAATCCCTTTTTTTATGCCCTCTAGGGTTTCCTTTGATTCTTCCTTCGTTTCTTCAACAGGGGTGCAACGAGGAGTGGTGCCGCCGCCCAATGGATATGGCGGAGAAGGCGCGGGGCGGAGCCGCTGGTCAAGGGCGAACCGCCCGCGCGGAGGTGGAGGGGCGGATCGGCTCGGCGCAAGGGCGCGGGCGAGGGGCTGCGGGGGCGGTCGCGCGGGTGGCGCGTCGTCGGGGCTCGGGAGCAGCGGGGTAGAGGTTGAAGGCGGAGCCGCCCGCGCTGCTGGGCCGCGCGGCGCGGCTCGCCGACGCTGGAGGGCGGAGCCCAGGAGAAGGGGGGCTGTAGTCGGCGGAGGTCGGATCGGGGCCACCGAGGAGGGGCGCCTGCTGGAGCTGCGCGCGCGGAGGGGAAGCTGGAGGTGGTCGGGCTGATCTGGAATACACGGAGGCGGAGGTCGCACCGACCTCGCGCGTGGGACGCCGGCTGGGAGGGACCCCCGCACGCGGAGGGCAGCGGGGCGAGGCGGCTACAGGCCGCGGAGGAGCAGCTCACGGCTCATGCGCGGCGGGGCGCGTGGGTTGATAGCAAGGAGGACCGGCGGGCTGGCGGGCAGACGCGAGGATGACGGGCGGCGGGGGTGACAACCCCTGCTGCGTTATTTTTTATTTTTGTCGTTTTTTTTGTTTTTATTTTTATAACCTGCAAGGAAAAGATCAAAAAATGTATTTTTTGTTGCTTTGTTTTTTCTTAAACAGCAAATGTAAACAGTAAGTGTAAAAGGAGAAGATTTTTTTATTTTTAATTTTTTTATTTTAATTTTCCTGCAAAACAAATGTTAGAGAAGAAACAACTGTATTTTTTTTTATTTTTGTTATTTGTTCCTACAAAACAGATGTTAGAGACAAACAACCGAAAAGATAAAAAATTTTTATTCTTTTTATTTATGCACAAATGGAATATGTGAGGTGATCGGATCGTGTCGTAATGAGAGATAGATCCGTGGACTTCGGTCACCGTGCGTGACCGAAGGTGGAAGATTGCGTGAGAGAGAAATAGAAGATGGAGGGATCGAGGCGTGAGATGAGAGATCGGTGTCGGGCAAAAAATGTGAAATTGATTTTTTAATTTTTAATCTAAAAATTACTCTCTACTCCTACGCTAAGATCTAAATCTACGATTACCTAGGGAAAAAGACAGAGAATAAAATTGGGATCTCACCTTGAGATTGGAAATGCTATTGTGGCCTCGACGACGACCGAACGCTGTCACCGGACGGCTCGGAGGCTAAGCACCTTTCTTCGACGAGTAGCTTCTCGGAGGTTGGGCTCTTCTCTCCAAAGGTTGATCCAGTGTGAATGAGGGAGGAGGAGCCCATTAAAAAGAGAAAGAAAATAAAAAATGGAAGATATTCACAAATGAGGAAAGTGTTTATTTGTTAATTAAATAAAAAAATTGAATAAATAAAATAAATAATTAATTAAAAACGAATTTCGTAATTAATTAAAATAAATAAATTAAATAATTCCCAAAAATCAATTAACCACCTTAATGGTGGTTATTTAAGGCACAAAATCAAATCTTTACATAAAAGGTAAGTTATCAAATCAAATGAATTCAAATAAATCAATAAATTAAATAATTACATATGATTTTCGTAATTAAATAAAATAAATTAAATTAAATTAATGTGAGACAATAATTTTTTTGGTAATTTTTATTTAGGGAAATTAATTGTATACATATAATATAATGTACATAGGTGCAAATGAGGAAATAATTTTAATAAAAGATTTTTTTAATTTTTATTTTATTTTTTTTAATTTTTTTAATGAAAACAATATTTACAATATATATTATGTATAAAAATATATATAAATAAATATGTTCATCAAATATATAGGAAAACTGCACAAAACACCCCAGAAAACCGACTTTTAACCGTAACTCCAAAAATAATGAAACCACGACCATTTGAAAGATAATTTAATTTATAGTATGATGGAAGTGAGTTTGGTTCAATTTGAGCTTGTGTGGAGCCGGAATTGATGTTTCAATTATCACTTTGTGGCTTTTTCTGGGTGTAATTATTTTGCAATATATACAATATTTTATTTTACAAATATTTTTATTATTTACAACACAATTTTATTTACAACTTTTATTTACAAAAATAATTAGTTTGAGGTCACATTATGTACAGATAAAATAATGTAAGTTTTGTATAAATATACATGAAAAATATTTACAGATATTTTTGATTTTTCTGACAAACGACCCTATCTCCCCCTACTTTATTCCTGGTCGATCAGGTCAAGTCTTGACCTTCTCTCGGGGTTTGGGTTAGTCTGTATTTATTGCATAACTACATCCTTTATTTTTCTTTCTTTTCTTTTCTTCTTTATTCTTTTATTTATGTACAAAAAGTGTTAAAAATGCAATTTTAACAAATGCATGCAAAATGGTAAAATTATGAAATTAATGGGTTATTACATGTGTTTGACTAAGAAAATGAAGCTAAAATAAAGAATATAGGCGATGAAGAATAAAAGAATAAAATCAAATATTTTTCAAATAGTTTTCAAAAGATTTTTTCAAATAGATTTCAAACTACTTTCAAAATATTTTTCAAAATATTTTAACCTGACTTATTAGCCAGTATGTACAAGGAAAAATTTTGAGGAAATTTATGCATCTCTTTTTTTTTAATATTTACACAGTATTTTAGCCATATTAAAAATATGAAAGTACGAGTTATGGCTAAAGTATATATACAATATATACGACACCCCCCTATACTTAGCTCGAACTATGTCCTCATAGTGATCAAAGAGCTGGAAATAAAGACATAACTCGTGCTTCGTATAGAAAAGTGAGAAGAATAGTATACTACAACGACGAATAAAAGAATAAAATCAATAGAAGTCGGTGATTCCCTATACTTAGGATCAAGTAATCCTAAGTATAGCAGACTGTACACAAAGGAGAAAACCGAGGAGATGAATATACAGAGTCTACCTCCCCTATACTTAGGGTAAAATATCCCTAAGTATAGGCAGCAAAACAGAGGTAAAAAGAATCTAAAGAATAATCAAACGTCTGACACCCCCCTATACTTAGGGTAAAGTACACCCTAAGTATAGCATAATCATAAGCTAGAAATGGGATGTTTAGACAAAAGAATGTGTGATATGGACATCTGGATCTATACAATTGCGAGAGAAAGTGAAAATCAGGCATGAGATGCAAATGATGTGAGTCAAAGGACTACATCTCATGCAAAATGAATCGGGGCAACATCGACGATCAGCGGTTCATGATCAAGATATGGCTTTAGGCGCTGACCGTTAACTCGGAAGGTGGATTCAGATGACATCTCAGATATATCAATGCTGCCATTGTCGTGCACCTTCCGGACCAAGTATGGTCCCTTCCATTTGCTCTGCAACTTCCCTGGAAATAGCTTTAGCCTTGCATCGAATAACCATACTTTCTGATTCGGGTTCAAACTGCTTATGGCTGATGTGAGAATCATGCCATATCTTTACTCGTTCCTTATACTGTAGGCTACTCGAGAATGCTGTATCTCTAAGTTCCTCCAGGGCTGCCAATTCTGCCTTTCTCTGATCTCCTACACTCTCTGGATCTAAAAATATCTCAGTAACAGCCCATAGTGACTTATGCTTCAGCTCAACTGGTAAGTGGCACGGCTTGCCATAAACGAGTCGGAATGGAGATGTACCCAATGGAGTCTTGAAGGATGTCCGATATGCCCACAAGACCGAGTCTAAAAGCTGCGACCAATCCTTTCGGTCTGGGCGGACTACCTTCTGCAATATAGTCTTAATCTCCCTGTTAGAAACCTCAGCAAGACCATTCGTCTGTGGATGATAAGGAGTGGCAACTCTATGATCTATGCTGAACTCGTTAGCAAGGGCCCCTTACCTTGTCATTGATAAAATGAGTCCCCGTCTGATATCAACACTCTAGGTACCCCGAACCGTGAAATGATATTTTTCCTCAAGAATTTGCAAATGGTATTAGCATCTGCGGTTCGGGCGGGGATGGCCTCAACCCAACGACTCACATAATCTACAGCAAGCAAGATATACTCAAATCCCTGACTCTTAGGAAATGGACCCATGAAATCGATGCCCCATGCGTCAAAAACCTCACAGAAATGAATGGGCTGCATCGGCATCATATCTCTCTGTCCACAAGTGCCCATTTTCTGACAGTCAGTACACCTCTTCACGAATTCATCTGAATCTTGAAGAGGGTAGGCCACCAAAGGCCGGATTGAAGCACCTTCTGTGCTGTCCGTCTCCCAGAATGATGTCCTCCTGCTTCAAGTTTGTGGCAATAGGTGAGTACACTATGTTGCTCTTCTTGAGGAATACACCGTCTCCAGATGCTATCCCCTCCTTCATGATAAAGAGTGGAATTCTCCCAATGGTACGACTTGGCTTTTGCAAGAAAGGTCTCAAGTCGCTGTCTGGGCCAATCTTGTGGGACCTTCTTCGTGACAAGGTAATTCACAGCGTACCATGGAAGTGAGGTGATTGCAAGGATCGCCTCATCTGGAAAAGTTTCTGTAATAGGTGTAATTTGATCCGAATCCCCAAGGTTCTCTAAACGGGAGAGGTGACCCGCCACAACATTTTTGACTCCAGGTTTATCCTTAATCTCTATATCAAACTCCTGGAGTAGAAGGATCCATCTGGTCAATCTGGCTTTGGCATCCTTCTTTTCCATTAAGTATCGGATGGCGGTGTGGTCAGTATAGATAGTCACTTTAGATCCAAGAATGTAAGATCGAAACTTATCCAAGGCAAAGACTACAGCTAGCATCTCTTTCTCCTGTGACTGTGTAATTCCGCTGAGCGGCATCCATTGTTCGGCTAGCGTAGTGAATAGCAAAAGGCGCTCCATCTCTCCTCTGTCCTAGCACAGCCCCTATGGCAAAATCAGAAGCATCCGTCATGATCTCGAATGGGAGAGACCAATCAGGCGGCTGAAGGACAGGAGCCTCGACAACTAGATTCTTGAGAGTCTCAAATGATGCAAGACACTTATCATCTACAAGGAACTCAGTGTCTTTTGTCAACAAATCTGTGAGCGGTCGGGCAATTTTGCTGAAGTCCTGTATAAACCTTCGGTAAAAACCGACATGCCCCAGAAAAGACCGCAACTGTCGTATATTGGACGGTGGATTGAGCTTCTTGATGATATCCACTTGGCCGGGTCGACCTCCATGCCCCTGTTGGAGATGATGTGGCCAAGGACCGTCCCCTGAGTCACCATGAAGTGACTCTTCTCCCAAGACAAAACTAAGTTGACCTCAATGCAGCGCTGAAGTACTCGGTCTAGGTAATCAAGACATGCATCAAAACTATCACCATAAACCGAGAAATCATCCATGAAGACTTCTAAAAATTCACCAACCATGTCCGAGAAAATAGAGAGCATGCACCTCTGGAATGTAGCCGGGGCATTACATAATCCAAAGGGCATCCGTCGAAAAGCATACGTCCCAAACGGACAGGTGAACGTTGTTTTCTCTTGGTCTTCAGGCGCTATGGCCACTTGATTGTATCCCGAATACCCAT